>ML814559.1:186648-208924 GCA_009831015.1 Picea engelmannii | reverse complement strand
ACTGTGTCATGCATGCTTCTGCCCACAGAATCATAGAAATATTTTGATCATGCATTATTGCATTGGTTGCCTTAATGATGGTTCTGTTCTTCCTCCTTCTCAAATAGTTTTGACTTCCTCTGAAGTCTAAAGTATAACCATCTTCCTTTGTTGTTAACCTGCCTGAAACAAAAAAACAAACGAAAGGAAACAAAACAAGAATATCTCCTAAAGGAGAATAATGAGTACAACTCTAGAATCAAAACAATTGAAGGATTGTTGTCACAACTACAACACCTACTTGTAATGTAGCAAACTTTAGAAATGTAGGTTAGAGGCATGACAATTAAAACAATCAAACCCGGAGTCTTCACTTTAGTGTGTTGTTTCTCTGAATGCACTGAGATCCCTTTGGATTCATGACTTCAACAAAGGTTCCTTCCTCCTGCAAGTACCCTCATGACAATGATACAAATAATATATACAAGTGCATACCTTGAGGGTGCTGATATGTTGATGACTTCATTTCCTTGAAGTCTTGGCTTCCAAGAACTGAGTTTGCTTGATCCACCAAACTTGTCTTCCATCACGATTTTGTTCATCATATTTTTAGATTCTTCACAAACCCTTGTCAACTGGGCTAGAAAACCTAACGACTAGGCTAGGCTAGCACTTTTAGGTTTTGTTGGGCTTATGACTGCCAACAATAAGCCTTAAGAATGTCACATGAACACTGGTGAGCTGAAAAGGCTCCTTCAATGAGCTGCAGAAACCCTAAAGCCGAAATTCTGCAGAAAATTGCGAAACCCAAGAAACCCTAGGGCCAAAATTTCAAATTGCTCGGAATTTCACTCTGAGAGTCTCTGGAGGTGCGCTGGAGAAGTCCGTACTCTCTTATGCCAAAATTTGCCTCAACGTCCAAGTTTTAGGGGCTGAAACACTCCAGAAAAGGAGGGTCGTACAGAATTGCAGCAAACCCTAGAGGTCGTACGAAACTGCAGAATAGAAGGACGAATTAGCTTTAAATGCTTGTGCAGGAGTTCTTCAAGGCCTATGCTCTGATACCATGTTGATTTTTCACTAAGCTAGGCTCAAGCATGAAGTTCATTCCAACTTTATCATTTTACTTGAACCATAGACAATTGCAGTTACATCATAAACAATTTGCTGAAGTAACCAAGATCACAAGAAGAAACACCATGCACAAGTACACAAGAAGTATCCTGGGAAACCCTTCTCAACAGGGGAAGAAAACCCAACCAATCCTTTGCTATATTCTTCAAGAGAAAGACCTCCCACACCATAAACCTAACACACAAAAGGGTGCTCACAAAACCCTAGAAGACTAGCGCCCAAGAGAGGTGCGCACTTTTCTCAAGAGCAAGTGTTTGCTGAAATTTCCAAAATCACACTTGTGTTGTGTTTCCTCAATGGGGAATTTACCTTTATTTATATTAGACTGAGTCTATCAATAGTAGTGTTTATTGGCACAACAGGGCCGATCTCAATAACTTATAATATAATTAATACTTATGTTATTAATTATCTTTTACATTAATTATCTTTCACTTTATGGTGGGGCCGACTTGTACCCTTTACATCACAAATAGGGTTACAGGTAAGTCTGACTCTTGTACAATATAGCAAGGGATCTCATACACCCACTAGTGCTCAACCACTAGGGGCACATCCATCTGTGGTCAGCCACAGGGATGTCCACATCTCTATCTCACTGCGTCTCACAAGAGAACCAGACTCACTAGTGCTCAGCCACTAGGATCACGTTCACTTGTGCTCAACCACATGCACATCCAACTCAACAGATCTCTTTCTCACTTCGTCTCACAGGAGAATCATCTGGAGTATCTCATCATCTCAACTCTCTACACAAAGGAGGCTAATACATCGTTTCATCTCAGAGAGAACGATACACCCAACTCATGGGAAGAGAACGATACACCCAACTCATGGGCTTCCCCACATAGGAGCACACAACATTCCATCTCCGTCTCAGAGAGGAACCACACGCCCAACTCATGGGCTTCTTTACACAGGGGCACAAAACATTCCATCTCTGTCTCAGAGAGGAACCACACACCCAGCTCATGGGCTTCACCACCTCACACAGGGGCACTACGTTCCATCTCCGTCTCAGAGAGGAACCACACACCCATCTCATGGGCACACCCAACTCATGGGCTCTCTCTCAGGTCAACTCAGTCAGTCTGTGTCCTGGAGGATGTCTCACGCAGCTGTAATCATCAACAATGTTCAACCAAGTTTTGAAATGAGTTTCCATGTAGTGTATCCAAGAATTGATCTTGTTGCCGATGAGAGCATAAACTATTAGGGTTCTTGCCTAAACCGAACAAACTATGATTTGATCCACCTCAAGTGCATGAAGCCTTTCTGATTTTTCACACTTTACATATGGAGTATTTGTACTCCAGCATTTTCTTATCCATTCTACTATGATTCTTTGCAAACTTAAGCCTGCTTGGTTGAATAGCTCTTCAGTTGGTTGAATTGCTCTTCAGTGTATAGTTTTGAAGTTCATCTTAGAGCTCATCATCCATGAATATCTTGCTTGAAACATTTCTTACTTGAATGAAGGTATGGCTGTTGACATTGGAAGCATGAAAAAGCTAAATTGCATTCTTATGTTGAGCACAATTTCAACTTTAAATGCATTTAGGATTGTTTGAAAAAATGTGTTATCTTCTAAAGCATGGCTTCTACCTGTATTTATATATCATGCAATTCTTTTAATGGACAAAGAAAACATCATGTCTCAGAGCACTCCACCACGTTCTGAATTGATATGCAGGTAAATGTAATGCTGCAAAAACTATCTGAAGAAGAATTTGGTCCAACTATAGATTTTCGGGAGTATTCATTTCTTGAGAATCCACGATTACCCAAGGAGGTATGGTACTGATCAGTATATTTTTTCCTTTTAAATTGGGCAATTGGTTTAATGTAAAATCACCAACTAAATTGTAAAGGATGCATGATAACTATTTGTTTTTCTTAGCTTATGATTGTATACAGAACTCTGTAAATACCAAATTTTCCCTTATTGACATCGTGTTAGGTTTCCTTTATGCTATTTGAAAACTACCATGTTTATGCCATTCATCTAAATTGCTAATTTTTTAATCTGCCAGGTTAAGGAATCAAAGCTGAATGTTGAAATTTGTGATGAGCATACTGATGGCTGTGTTATGAACACTGATAGAGAACAACCTGAAATTCTCAGATTGCCCAGAAATAGGTCGGAAAAACAGGTATCCTTGTTTTACCTCTTGGAATTTTACAAGAGTTTTACTTCATTTGTCTAGGAGTAACCAAATTATACTGTTGTCAAAACAAGGGTCTGACTGGTTGATGTGCCCAGCGCAGTTCATATTTTGTATATATAACCAGCTTTAAATAATAATTTTTATAGCTGGCAAAGAGACCAGCTTTATTTTTGATTGTCGAGCACAATGGATAACATTCAAGATTTCTACTTCTGATGGCACTTGTTATTGTCATCGCAGATTAAAGCAGCACTCTCAGCATATAAAGATGTAAAAGTTTTAAAATTTGCTTCTATGGAGCATGCGTTTGGTGGTTTCTCAGACAAGGTATGATGAATGCCTGAATTACCACCTCCAATGTTGGTGTGTTATTCTGTAGCGTGATTTCTTTCTCTTGCTCCGAAACTGTCTTATCTGTGAATTTTTGTAGTTGCAGGTTAAAGAAAGGAAATTTAGGAATAGGGTCAAAAGATATGTGGGAATCTGGTGCTGTCGCGAAGGGCTACAACGCGGTCACATATGGTATGACATGTATTGGGATGAGAAACCTGGCTGGAAACCAGTACCTCCTGCAACAATAGAAGACGACCATCCTAATTGGTGAAGCATGCAATGTTCTATTGTTATGATTTCATCCAGAATTTTTCAATCAGCTGGGTTGGATCTCACATTTTCTGTTTCTTATATTTGAGTTTCAATTTGCTTATCCTTTATGAATCAATTTTTATGAGCTCTGCTGTCACCTAAAATTTCTCACATCCCATGATTAAGAATCACCAATTTGTGTGGTCAATATAGAACTACAATATTTATTGTAGTTAACCAATACTTCCACCATACCTGATAGAGATTGCAATTGACAAAGCAAAATTCCTCGCCAGCTGACCTAGGTTTGAATCTACTTACTGAGTGACAATTCGGGAATCACAAATTATTCATATGGGTAAGAAGGGCACATTTTCTGGCACTTTGGAGGATGTGTTGGCATAATGCCCCTACACAACTTGGAATTGGTTGTTCCTCGTTGTTGTGTCCATTACATTTGTTTCAATGTATATTGAGGAAAAATATTTTTGATTTATAAAGAAATACCCAGTGAATATTTATTTCACGTTATATGATCAATCTGTTGTTTAAGCTCTTGAATTTGAAGAAGTTATCTCTTTTAAGTAAATGATTGTGAAGAGATTAAAGTTTTTCTCAAAATTTAATAAAAGCTTGAATCTTTCTTGCAATATGGATCATGGTAAAAAACTACATGATTGAGACAAGTATATTAAGCAGGATTGTTCAATACTGTCTTCATTCCAGTATCGAATGCCAATTCCATTTAATCATTCCTTGAGATGTTTCTTGTTGCAGACCTGTTTCAAAGGGATTTCTCAGCCAAGACAAGGCTTTAACCCTTTTAAAGGAAAACAAGAAATGTTAGACTGCATAAAATTGTTGAAAACACTGAAGATGACCTTGTGGTGTTGCAGATGTGACAAAATGTACAGTTGACAATGTTCCAAGGTTTATGACTTAAAATTTAGGCACTATTCAACCCTAGTGAAAATTTGGTCATTAGTGGTCTAAATTGGGCTCCCCTAAAAGTTGGCTTAAATGTGAAGATCAAAGTTACTAGATTGTACTCAAAGAATGACTTCGCAAGGCCAAAGAGTAAGAGTTGCAAAACACTATGGGTTTTGGGCTGTGAACAGGTCTGCTGCTTGTCTGTTGTGAAAGGTGGTCAGAAAAAATAAGAAATAATGAGTGTTTAGCGTTTCTTTTGTCTTTTATAGACAAATGATTGAGTCACACTTGCAAGACTTACATGTCAAACATGCCAAGACAATGCAACTCACATTTGACTTGCAAGTTTGAGACAAAATCACATGTATTATTTGGGGTTGAGTCAGACTCAAAGGAACTATCTTGACTCCATTTTCTCAAGGAGTAGAGTCAAACTTGGAAGTTAACTTAGACTCGGAAGAGTTCGGTAGCATTGGTGAAAATGACCTCCCAAAGGACTATATATTGATAGGTTCACCAAGAAAGTTTAAGATTGCTATCTGCCATATTTTATGCTCTAGTCCACTTATAGAGGCACATTTATGTCATAGATAAGTTTTGTGCTTTTTGGGGAAGTCCAATTTTTAACATCTGGGTGAGGACAAACTAATGGTCTCTCAGGACATGTTAGTGGCAATGAAAAACTAAAAACAAGAATCCCTTGACTGTTGAATTTTTGATGCTTAGCTCAAGCACATGTAGTTTATTTCAATTTATCATGAACTTGAACCATAAACAATGCAACAATACAATATACAATAGCTGCAGTAACCAAGATGACAAGAAGAATAACCGTGCACAAGAACAAAAGAGTTTATCTTGGGAAAACCCTTCTCAATCAAGGGAAAAACCCAACAATCCTTTGCTATAGAGTCAAGAGAAGATCCCCAACACCATAAACCCTAGAGCACACAAGAGGGTGCTTCTTTGACCTAGAAACATGCGCCTAAGAGAAATGCGCACTTCAACCGTACAAGTAGCTTAAGAGAAGGTTACAATGAAGTGTGAGTGAGTGAGATCCACAATGGGGATCTACTCTTATTTATACAAGACCTAGCACATCAAAAGGATGTGTCTATTGGTACAATAGGGCCGACTTGTACAATTGAATAATATAATTAATCTTTACACAATATTAATTATCTTTACATGGTGGGTCCGATTTGTACCCTTTACACAATTAGGGTTACACAGTAAATCTTAGTCTTAGACAATATATCAAGGGATCCACACATCCTCTAGTGCTCAACCACTAGGGACACGTCCACCCGTGCTCAGCCACAGGGACGCCACTCCCAACATATCAACTCAACTAAGTCCATAGGAGTACCATCTGGAGAGCCATCTCAAGTCGACTCAACTAATTCCATATGAGTCTGACATGAGACCATCTCAAGTCATCTCAATTCAGTCCAGAGGAGCACGTTAGGAGACCACACGTCATCTCAACTTAGTCCAGAGGAGTATGACACACCCATCACATGGGCTCTCTCATAGATCGTCTCAACTCAGTCTAGAGGAGAACGACTTGGAGAATGTCTCATGAAGCTGCAATCAACAACAGTCCCTCTCAGCTAGGGAGGCATTCTCCACCAGGTCAAGTTTCTCATGGAAGTACTCAAACTTCGTCTTGGAAAGCAGTTTGGTGAAGACATTTGCAACTTGCTCGTGTGTAGAAAGGTACTGCACATGTACTTCTTTCCTCTGCACCATATCTCTGATATAATGGTATTTGATCTCAATGTGTTTCGTTTTATCGTGAAACACAAGATTCTCAGAGAGCTTCACACAGCTCTGGTTATCACAATGTATAACGATGGAATCTTTCTCATGACCAAATAAGTCTGCAAGGAGCTTCCGAAGTCACACTGCTTCACGAACTGCCACACATAATGCAATGTACTTTGCTTCTGCGGTACTCAAAGCCACATAAGTCTATTTCCTGCTGCACAAGGAAACCATGATAGACCCCAAAGTAAAACAACAACTGGAGGTTCTCTTCCAGTCCACTGTGCTCCCTGCCCAATCTGCATCGACATATCCCTGCAATCTCATGTCTACACTGGAGGCATATCTCAGGCCATAATCAACTGTGCCTCGTAGATATCTCAACACATGCTTCACTGCTATCTAGTGTGTCCGTCTCGGCTGACTCATAAATTGACTGAGTACACTCACTGCATAGCATATATCAGGTCTGGTGTTGACTAGATACATCAATGATCCAATCAACTGTCTGTAAAGATGTGGATCAATTTCTCCTGAATCAGAAAAAGCCTCATTCATCATCTTTAGATTCATCACCATCGGTGTAGGCATGGATCTGCAGTCTGTCATCTCGAATTTCTTCAATATCTCCACTGTGTATTTTCCTTGACCCAGGAAAATCTCATCAGTCCTCTGCCACACTTCGAGTCCCAAGAAGTAGTGCATCATACCATGGTCCTTCATCTCGAATTCAGAAGTCAATGCATGCTTGCATTCAACAATAAGACTTTCTGAACCGATGATGAATAAGTCATCAACATATAGGACCAAAATCAGACACTCGTCACCAACAATGTGATAGTATAGGTTGGGATCAACAACTCTTTTGTTGAAACCCAAACTGATCAAGTATCCATCAATCTTCTTATACCAAGCACGAGGTGCCTGCTTTAGTCCATACAGGGGTTTCTTCAACCTGCATACATGCGACTCCTTCTCATGTGTCACGAATCCATCTGGTTGCTCGATGTAAACTTCTTCCTCAATCTCACCATTGAGAAAGGCTGTCTTCACATCCATCTGATGTAGTATCCAACCCGTGGATGCAACTATAATCGTGCAGATGGAAGTGTATCGGGAAAAAGAGCAAATGTCTCCTCATAATCTATTCCCTCCACCCGAGAGAATCCTATAGCCATGAATCTTACTTTGTACTTCTCGACACTTCCATCAACTGCATGTTTGATCTTATGGATCCACTTGGAAGTCACTACTGACTTCCCTTCCGGTCTCGGAACAATATCCCACACATCATTCTTCATGATGGACTGATACTCTTTGGTCATGGCATCTTGCCAAACCTGCTCACCTGCTGCTTCTCCATGACAAGAATGTTCAATATCAATGATGTGGCTCATAGCTGAAACATAGCTCGAAAATATCTGTGGTCTCTTGCTCTCTCGGAATGTACCACGAGGAGCTGCATGTCCCTCTTCCTCCTGCAGAGTCTGTTGAGCCCAAGCAAGCCTTTTATGGCCTACTGCAATGTCTCTAGGAACATCAACTGGAGCTACGAGATCAACTAGATCAATAAATGTCTCCCTTTGAACTGCTGAAGGGGGAGAAGGTACTCTCCCTTCATTCTTCTCACTGTCAATCTCCATCCGAGATTCTCTGGATCTTCGGAAGGTTATCTCTTCCTCAAAGGTGATATCTCTGATAACCTCGATCTGTCTCTAACCAGGGATGTATATCCGATATGCCTTTGAAGATTCACTGTACCCCACAAATGTACCCTTTTTGCTTGAAGGGTCTAGCTTGGTCCTCTTTTCCTTGGGTACATGAATGCATACTGGACACCCAAATATCCTAAAGTGTCCAACCTCAGGCTTCATTCTGGTGAAAGCTTCTTCGAGAGTCATGTTCTTTAGAATATGATAAGGACTCCTGTTCTGAACATACACAACTGTCATGGATGCCTCTGCCCACAGAATCATAGGTAGATTCTGATCATGTACCATCTCTTTGGTTGCCTCAATAAAGGTTTTGTTCTTCCTCTCTGCAACCCCATTTTGCTGAGGGTTATAAGGAACGATATACTCCCTCTTGATCCCTTCCTCGATACATAAATCACTGAAATCCATGGAGGTGTATTCTCCTCCATTATCTGATCTCAACACCTTGATCCTCCTCCCGGTTAGGTTCTCAACTTGAGCTTTAAACTCTTGAAATCTCGTAAGGAGTCCATCCTTGGTCTTCAAGAAGTAAATCCATGTCTTCCGAGAGTGATCATCGATGAAGAGCACATAGTACAAATATCCGTTCAAGGAAGCAACAATCATGGGTCCAAAAACATCTGTATGTATCAAGTCCAAGATCCTCTTGGATCTACTGTCACTGCTCAAGAAGGACCCCTTGACATTCTTTCCAAGAGCACAACCTCTACAAACGCCATTATGCTGAACATGTATCTCTGGAAGGCTTGTTACCATCTTCCCCAGAGAGGGAAGATCTTTGTAATGTAAATGAGCAAGTCTCCTATGCCATAGCTCGCTCAAGCTGATAATATCATGTAACAGGGCCTGGACTAGTCGGATAGGTAATCTGTACTAACTGTTTTCTCGAACACCAATCACCTGGGCATAATCCATGTGTGAGTTCTTATGCCGTGCAAGAACTTTCCCTTAAGAGAAGGTAACCTTGTAGCCTTTATCCTCTAAGGCATAAACATAGACAAAGTTCCTTTTCATCCCAGGTACATACAATACCTCACTTAATTGAAGTGGTATGTCAGAATCTAGTTGGAAGGTAGAAGTTCCAACTCCTTTCACAGTATATCTGGAATTATCACCAAGTACAACATGTAGACGAGACTCTTTCTCAACAAGGTCTGTAAGATGTTCTCTGTATCCAGTCATGTGTCTGGAAGCACCACTGTCAATTAACCAAATATCACTATCAGTAGGAACCGTACCTGAGAGTGCTGATATGAAGAAGAATGCTTCATCTTTTATGTCTTCATCTCTCTGATGTGGTTCTGGATCAACATCAACAATGGATGCATGTTGTCTTCCTTTCTTCCAAGTAGGACAATTACTTGCAATGTGTCCATACTTGTCACATATGAAACACTGAATCTTTGAATTGTCTTTTCTATGTTCATGACCTGAAGTTGATGAAGTTTTCTTGTCTTTGAATGCTTTGTTGAAACTTCTTCTATTCCTTCTGCCTCTCTTTGCATGAGAAGCAAGAGCTTGATTGTCATCATGATGGGAGTCTTGCACTCCTCTGGCTATAATTCTGGTTTCCTCCTGGGTGCAGTCTGTCCGTAGACGATCAAACTCAGGTAGATCTTCTCTTCCAGTGATATTTTCAAGAAATGGTTCCCAATGTCTTGGAAGAGCATTGAGAGTAGTCACGACAAGTTCTCTGTCTGTTATGGTTTCTCCAATGACACCTAGATGATCTCTGATCTCTGAGATCCTCATGAAGAAGGTGGCAATGGTGTCATCTTTCGTCATCTTGATATTTTGAAGCTGATGCTTCAATGTAAGAGCTCTGTTTGTGTTGTTTCTCTCAAACATCTTCTTCAATGCATCATACATTTCATAAGCTATCTTCAAGGTAGCAATACGAGGTAGTAGATGATCTCTTACTAAACAGATGATTGTCTTCCTTGCTTTGACATCGTCTGCCTTTCAATCAACCTTCTCTTCATCGATCGCTGTTTCTGGTCGTCTTTTCTATCAAACTCAATAGGTCATTCTCTTTTAGAGTGATTTGTAGTCTTGATTTCCAGGAGCTGAAGTTGCTTGATCCATCAAGCCTATCTTCCACCAAAGTTCTGTTCATCATGGATTGCAGATTCTTCACAAACCCTAATGGCTAGGCTAGGCTAGGCTAGAAACCCTAGGTTTTGTTGGACTTATGATTGCCAACAATAAGCCTTTAGATAGTCAAAAGAACCCCAATGAAGTTCTAGGGTTTGCAAAAACCCTAGACACTGAAATTTGCAGAAACCCTAGGAACGAAAATAAAAAATTTCTCTGATTTGCAATCTGAGAGTTGCAAGAGGTGCGTTGAACTAGGTCATACACAACTGTGAAGAAATCAGGCCCAACGTTTCAGGGGAAGGTGCTACAACTAGCTTGACAAGGAAAATGGAGAGGGTCGTTTTTCCAGTTGCAACAAGGTGACAGATAGCTTGAATAGCTTGTGTAATGGCTCTTCAGGAATTCTGCTTTGATAACATGTTGAATTTTTGATGCATATCTCAAGCACATGTAGTTTATTTCAATTTAACATGAACTTGAACCATAAACAATGCAACAATACAATATACAATAGTTGTAGTAACCAAGATCATAAGAAGAATAACCATGCACAAGAACACACGAGTTTATCCTGGGAAAACCCTTCTCAATCAAGGGAAAAACCCATCAATCCTTTGCTATAGAGTCAAGAGAAGATCCCCCACACCATAAACCCTAGAACACACAAGAGGGTAGGTTTCTCCACTTGATAAGGTATTTGTTGATATCTCTTGAACTATTATAATCCTTAACCCTATAAATTGAATAAAAAACAATGATATTAAAAAATGTCCCACACTTTATTAATATCAAAACCCTTATGGTAGGGTAACACTTTACAATTGATCCTTTTATGGAAGGAATCAATTCTATGCAGTTGCCTCTTAAGGTTGGGCGACCCCTCAATGAGCTGAGCTCCAAATACAATAAAATTCACACCTCTCATATGAAGGACTTCATCCTTATTTATAACTAAGAAGATATTCCTAATTATAACAACCTCCTAACTACCTAGTGGATCTTCTTTAATGAGGTTCCATTGCATTTATTCAATACTAACTACCATAATGGTCCTTATTTACTAATAACAAGAATATTGGACCTAATCCACCTTACACGAATGGCCTCCAATATTATTACTTTATTATGGGTCTTTCGACCTCCCATTACATCAATAGGGAAGATCCCCAACAATCCACACCCCCTTAGAAAAGCATTGTTCTCAATGCTTGTTGTGAGGAGGTACAACCATAAACCAGGGTCCCATGGATGAGTGTTGACAACAATGCTGTAGTAATTCAGAGAACTAGGGTCCCATGTACTAGTGGTAACCACCATGTTGAAGTAGTCCAATAGACTCCACCTTAAACCTAGGTCCCATGTACAAGTGTTCACTTCAATGCTGAAGTAGCCAGTGTCCCATGTACAAGTGTTCTCTGCAATGTTGAAGTAATATGAGGAGCTCATCCCTAAACTCAGGGCCCATGTCCAAGTGCTCATGTTGAATTATCTATGAAGATACCTGAAGTCAATAACCAACCAAGAATCATGCTCCAAATGCCTAACAAGGTCACGTGGATCCAAATATATAGATCCAGCCATATCCAAAAAATTGTCCACATAAGTGTAATAGGTTGCGTTACCACACAAACCGATACCTTAGCTCAAAGTCCCAAAGATGGGTGCTAGTTTTGTGGAACTCAGGAGGTTGGCCATTGCCACCTTACCAACGCTCCCCTGCACTTTAGACTTGGGTAAGGTTTCCTAATCAATGGGGGAATCCCTAAGGTCAAGTTAAACTAGGTCATGCAGTGAAGAAGGGGAGCTCTCTAGCTAGACTTGGCAGCGATTTTATCAATTTGATATTACCCACTCTTTAAGGAATAAATCAAGCTTAATCTTGTAGGTAAATCAATTATGAACAAGCTTTAAGTATTTTTATCTTAGACCAATATAATCATTCATGTGATAAATTATGCTTGGAAAACTGAAAGGTAGATTTTGCTCAATGAATCATAAAACCATAAAATGCCAAACATGCACCATGATATCATAGTAATTAAATTTCCCATCTACACGTGTAACATGAAGTGTTCAATGGCATGCAAGAAGTATCCAATAGAATAAATCATTAGTTATGTTCCAAATGAGAGGTCATTGGTCATAAGACGAGATCAAATATCAATAATGTAGTTTTGTTTCAAGATGGCAAGATTGTAACAAAGTTATGCTAAAGTAAACATTTATCCACACATGTTTGTTAGAGTGATTATGATGTTAAGAACCTCAAATAAAATGCCAACATTTACAGTGCACTTGCCAACAATCATTCAGATCATAACCAAGGAACCAATCGTCATAAGATCCCAAACAATGATGAATTTATCAGCACTTGCAATAGTTATTGAGGGCTGTAAGGTAAATATATGCCAACAACGAGTATGTGTGTAATTTTAGAGACCTTCAAGGAGTATCTTTAACCATGGAACTATGTGTTCAGAGTGTGAGAATTATGTGCTAACAATACTCAGAAAAAAACATAATGGATACCATTTAAAAGGCACTGTTTGCCATAGTGACCACTGAAGATAGAGAGTATGACAATAGAGTAATGAAGGATCAGATCTTGTCACTGAGAAGGGGGCGGGGGTGAATCAATGACACAATAATTTTATCATTTTCTTTTATTTATGCAAACAAAATTTTGACACAATATTTTATCATGGAACCCAATTGGGAAAAACCACAAACGCTTTTCTATTAATTGCAAAATTTGTTTTACATGTTACATAGAAGGAATATATTCTTCCTTTTCGATCAGCACCAACTGATCAGGATGCACCCACACCCTTGTTCACCATCACCAACTGGTAGGAGGCTACAACCCCCTGTTTAGTCGGCTACAACTGACAAGGAAGCACCAACTCCCTCTGCAGGCACCAACCTGCCCTTGCACCACCCAACCACCCTTATTTTCTAAATCTAGAAAAAACTTCTGTATCAAGTCTTTACTGCATCTTTCTCTGCTCCTGTGATTTAATATATCTTCTGATTCGAACTACAGAGACACTTTCTTCTCACCACTCTTTCTCGTTTATATATTCTTCAAAACAACGCGAGTGTTATAAACTGTGTCTCTTTATTTGGACCATCGCACCTCTTCGTTTAACTTAACCATAATCACTGTTTTAACATTTTTATCGTGAAGGCTTTTTCATAAATTGATCAGAGTTATGGATCAATTTCGTCCTTTTAACTCGATCCCGAATCTATGCATTTATTTGCAGAAATCGAGTTCTGCAGAGGCGCTTCCTTCAAACCATTACATGTGACCGAGTGATACAAAACCACAGGCTTATCAATTTAGTGACATATTATATCCTGCCTTTTTAATCTCTTATTCCATATGACCAATGGCGGTGACCAGACGCTAGGCCAAACGAGTGCTTGAGCGCTTATCAAATCAACGGTCACAATTTAATCCCTTGATGAGATGGACGACAGTCGGGACTTCGAGACTTAGGGATTTCAACTTTTCAAATTTTAGAATAGGACTTCGGGATTTCAACTTTTCAAATTTTCGAATAAGATTTCGTTGAACAGATCAGACGGTTCACTTTTATTTCACATAACCAGATCAATGGCCATGTTCGATCCTTACACTTATCCTTTCATTGCTTAATCCGACGGTTGGGACTTAATCAAGCATTTAGATGGATGGCCACCATTTACTCCGGGACTTCGACTATTCTACTTACACTAGCCTTCTACTGTAATATGATCAACAGTTGAGAATACACCCGAAATGATCTTTAGATCGGACGACTCGTGTCCACTTCGAGACTTCGACATTTGGGACTTCAGGACTTAGGGCATCTGCTGATGGTAAAACTCCCGAAGTAAAACTCCCAGAGTGACGCAACTTGCTTACGTCAGTTGATGATGTGGCATGAGCCGAGTGTCTGTCATGTGTCACTCTGATTTTTGATTTGAATGTACCTGAAATGACGATTTCAACTTGACACATGTCATTATCTGACTGTGCCACGTGTCCTTACTTACATGGTTTGTCAACATGGTCTGCCACATGTCCTTGCTGACATAGATCTCCTGATGTGACACATATTCATCTCCTTGATCTAACGGTCAGAATAACATCCGAAGGGTATCTCAGATCGACCACTGAGAGCGACTTCATAATTTTGGCTTTCGGGACTTCGCGTATTTCGATATTTCGATTTCACAAATCTTTCAAAGTGAGATTCCTGAAGCGTAACCTCCTCACATCTTTAGAAACAAAGTGAATTATGTTCGTTTGAACAAGATCTTAGATCGACGACTCGATTTGTCTGCGATGTTGCTTTGCCTTGGTTTAAGTCTAACGACCCTTCATCTTTTCTTATCCTATCCTTCCACTTAAAGTAATCCGATGATTGACGGATATTCGGATAATCGAATTCTCAATCGTTTTGCCCCGCTTATCCTATCCTTCCATTTAAGGTGATCCAACGGTCGTGAAGACTCTCAAAGTAGATTAACGATCAATGATGATTTCAGAACCACAACTTGCGAGTGATTTAACTCGTCACCCAAACTTCGCAATTTGAAGTTGTGCGTTGTTGGTGAGTCAACCACAATCGTCGATCTTCGAAGCGATAAGATCTGACGGTCCTGACTGATTGCGGGATTGGAAATAACACGATATTTAATTCTCCATTCGATCTCCACAATCTATTCCTGCCGTTGATCTGGCGATTGCGCATTCGACGGTCACGATTTAATCAGACTTAATCTGACCGTTTGTTGGATCAACCAGAATCGTCGATATTTGAGTTTATGAGATCTGACGATTTAGACCGATTGCGGGATTATAACTAGCAAGTCGTTTAATTCTTCTTTTGCTCTCCGCAATTCATCGCACCATCTCTTCTGAGCTTTGATCTTTATTCGCTAACCCTCCTAAGCTTTTATCTTTGCACATCGTCCAACTGTTTGACATCAACTATAATATTGTTGATATCAATGACAATTCGTCATACCAACTTATCATCACATCAATGACATCGTCTGTTGACATCAATGACACTATGTCCAACAATTTCCCCCTTTGTCATTGATGGCAACAAACCAACTTTATACATAGTCTCCCCCTGTGATGATGCTTCTCTCTTCTGAGATTATTCTCCCCCTTTGACATTAATGGCAAATGGTTGCTTCCCCTATGGTAAATCTCTGTCTGTCTGTATACTTCTGATCAGAATCTGAACATGGGTAACTTATCCTGCAATCATACTTTTCTTGTCATAACTAAATAACTCCTTCTGATTTTGAGTGTTGTCTCCCTCTGATTTGGTGCCAATTGATGCATTATTTTCTTGAGAGATTTAGGTTGGAAGAGGGATTAATCCCAATTTATGCCTGAGATATTCAAATACATCTCTGCTTAAGGGTTTTGTTAAAATATCTGCCCCCTGTTCTTGTGTCGGGACATATTCCAATTTAATGTTCTTATTTTCATCCTGATCTCTTAGATAGTGGTATTTTATGGGAATATGTTTTGATTTGGAGTGTTGGACATGATTCTTGGAGAGACTTATAGCGCTTGTATTATCACAGTGGATACTAGTAGGTTCTTCAAATACTATTTTGATGTCTTGTAAGGTTTGTTTCATCCATTACACTTGTGTGCAATATTTTGCTGCTGCAATATACTCAACTTTAGTGCTAGACAAAGAAATTGAGGACTGTTTCTTGCTTATCCAAGCTACCAATGACTCTCCCAAAAAGAATGCTCCTCCACTTGTATTTTTTCTGTCATCTAGATTCTACACTACCTGCCCAATCAACATCTAAATAGGCTTTTAATGTGAATGAATCCTTGCCAGGGTACCACAAACCAAGATCTATAGTTCCTTTCAGACACCTAAAGATTTTTTTTACAGCTTGAACATGGCCCTCCTTTGGTGTTGTTTGGAATCTAGCCACCATCCCAACAACTTGCTTGACATTAGGTCTGGAAGCTGTTACATAGAGTAAACTCCCAATCATTGATCCGTAGTGTTTTGGATCTACAACTTTGGACTCATCTTCCTTTCTTAGTTTGCATCCAACTGTCATAGGTGTACTAACAGGTTTGCAATCCTCTAATTGGAATCTCTTAAGAATATCCTTAACATACTTAGAATGATGGATAAAAACTCCTCTTTTGGACTGTATTATTTGTAATCCAAGAAAGAAATTCAGTTCGCCAAGCAAAGACATTTCAAATTCTTGCTGCATCATCCTAGCAAAGTCATTACTCATTTTTTCATCATCACTGCCAAATATAATATCATCAACATATACTTCCACAATTATCATGTTATTACCATCAATTTTACAATAAATATTGTTGTTTGCTAATCCCCTTTTGAGGCCTTGTTTTTGTAAGTCAGAATCTAGCCTTGCATACCAAGCTCTAGGTGCTTGTTTTAGCCCATAGAGTGCTTTCTTTATTTTACAGACATAGTCTCCTTTTTTATTTAATTGAAACCCTTCTGGTTGCCCAATATAGACTTCTTCTTCTAAGTTTCCATTGAGAAATGCTGACTTGACATCCATTTGGTATACTTTAAATTTTCTGTAGCTGGAGAAGGCTAGGAACATCCTAATTGCCTCTAATCTGGCCACATGTGCAAAGGTTTCTTCATAGTCTACTCCTTCAACTTGAGCATATCTTTTACATACCAATCTGACTTTGTTCCTGATTAATTGCCCATTCTCATTCATTTTGTTTTTATACACCCATTTAGTTCCAATGTCATTTTTGTTTTTTGGTCTTGGAACTAGTTCCCAGGTTTGATTTTTTTCAATTTGGTCCAATTCTTCATTCATAGCATTGACCCAATTCTCATCTTTACAACCTCTTTGATTGCACTGGGCTCAATATGTGACAAAAGTGTTATTTCTGTTTGATACAACAGTTGCCTTCTTGTGTGCACTCCATCACTCTTATTTCCAATAATCAGTTCTTCAGGATGATTCTTTTGAGTCATTCTAGAGGGTGTCTTTGTGTCTCTTCTCGGGGATTCTTCTCTTATCTCTTCTTCTTGAATATCCTCTTCGTCTTCACTGGTATCCATATCATCCTCTTCCCTTTCTTCTTTATCCTCTTATACTTCTTCTGCTTGTGTACCCACTGACTCATCATCATCTTCATCTTCACTTTCAAGTATAGTCTCTTGATTTTTGGTCCTTATTGTTTTAAGATCATCCACCTTGACATCTGCACTCTCAACAATCTTATGTAATCTAAGATTGTAGCATCTGTATGCCTTTTTGGTAGAGGCATATCCAAGAAAGATACCTTCATCAGATCTAGCATCAAATTTTCCGAGATTCTCATCAAGCCTTTTGATGTAGCACTTACTTCCAAAGACCTTGAAGTATTTTACTAATGGAGATCTTCTAAACCATAGTTCATAAGGGGTCTTATTACTATTAATCCTGAGCTGACCTCTTTTCAATATGTATACTGCTGTGCTCACAACTTCCCTCCAATATCCATCATACAATTTTGCTTCATTGAAAATAGTCCTTGCAACCTCCTGAACTGTTCTATTCCTTCTCTCAGCAATCCCGTTTTTCTGAGGTGTTCCGGCAGCAGAGAATTGTCTTTTTATTCCATGGGTTTCACAGAAGAGATCAAACTCTTTTCAGGTGAACTCACCACCATTGTCTGATCTAAGACATTTGATTTTTGTCTCATTTTTATTTTCAACAAGGGTTTTAAAGGCTTTGAATTTGTTAAGTGCTTCTGATTTTTCTTTGAGAAAACATATCCAACCCATTCTAGTAAAATCATCAATGAATAACATAAAGTAGGACTCTCCTTGCAAACTCTTGGTCCTTGTAGGTCCACATAGGTCAGTGTGAACAAGCTCTAAAGGTTTTGAGGTTGTGTATTCTTTTGCTTTGAACCTTATTCTAGTTTGCTTCCCTAGTTGACAGTGTCTACACATAGTATTTGAGGGCTTTATGATCTTTTACAAGTTTCTTACTGCACCAAGATTGCTAACTTTTACTAGATTGTCAAAATTAATGTGCCCCAACCTTCTATGCCATAGCCAACTTTCATCTACTAGATTTATATGACATTCCTCATTGAATTTTGCATCTAGTATATATACATTTTCAGGAGTTCTAGGAGGAGTACCAACCAATTTTCCCGTGTCTTCTCTCCTAATCTCACATTTTTGGGAATCAAAGATGCAGAAGTGCCTCTGATCACAAGTTTGGCTGACACTTAATAGACTAGGTTTCAGTTTTTCAACAAACATCACATTTTTGGCTTTGTCTTTTCCCAAACTCACAGTGCCTTTCCCAAGTATGTTACTTGAAGCATTGTCACCAAATGTAACTTTACCCTTTTGTTTATTTAAGTTTAAAAACTTGTCCTTGTTACCTGTCATATGTTTTGAGCACCCACTGTCAACATACTAGAGGTTTTTTTTTTTTATCTTGGGATTTTAAGGCAATAAGACATTCCCTTTTTGATGTTTTTTCTTTCCAAAGTTTCTTTTGCTCTCTAATGAACTTTGGTTGTTCTGAAACTTCCATTAATCTGCAATTAATGGCCTTATGTCCATAGTTATGACATATGAACCATTCTAGGTCCCCTTCTTATAGAGGTGAAAAGGAGTTATAGTTTCTGCTTTTAACTCGATTTACTACTTGTTTATCTTTAAGGTTATAGTTCTTAACCTTTAGATTTTTTCTTCTATATGCTCTACAATTCATAGCTCTGTGTCCGAAATTTGAGCATGCAAAGCAATAACCAAAGAAAATGCGAGGATACCTGTTTTGATAAACCTTCTTTGGTATTGTCTTGTTTTCCTTCTTGATGGGTGGAAGTAGTCATCTAGAGTTCTGGTCATTACTTGTCTTCTCTTCATTTTTCTTCTTGAATATATTGAGGAGAGCATCTGCATAATATTTTGAGTTGACTTGGCTTTTTTCTTGAGAATAACCTATTCCATTTTTATTACCTAAATCCCTTTGTGTGGTAATAATATTATCCAATATTTTATAGCTATTCCCATATCTTGTTTGAATGAGTTTTATATCAAGTTCTTTTCTTAGGTGAACTATTTCTGCCTCCATTCTTTCACAGGTTATTTGTTTTTATTTAAGAGACTTTTCTATACTTTCTTCGATCCTATTTGCTTCTAGGATTTGGTTTTTCAGGTTGCTCATGAGTTTCTCCATTTCCTCTTCTTTCTGTTCATGTTTTTCCTTTTGTTCAACTACAAAAATTTTCAGCTGTCTATATCTGGTTTTGTATTTTCTTAATTCATCCAAGGCACTGAGAAGTTCTTCTTCCATATTAACTTCTGCTTCATCTTCTAACTCTTTCTCATGTTTAATGTATTCTATATCATTAAAATCTTCAATACCTAGAAACAAGACTTCATCATCATCACTGTCACTAGACTCTGATGAACTGCTGTTTTCTTCTTTTGAGTAAAAGTTCTTTTTCCCTCTGTAAAACGTTTTCTTGTAGTTGGGTTTTTCCTTTTTATTATACTGTTTGGTTTTTTTTTCTTCATCTTTAGGGTCCTCCTTGGGATACGGACACTTGGCTGCAAAATGGCCAACCTTGCCACAATTAAAACATTTGAAAGACAACTTGCCTTTGTACTTCCCTGATCCTTTCTGAAGTTTTTTAATGAAATTTGCTTCTTCCACATCAGATTCTTCATCATGGCTAGATTGAAGTTTCTGCTTCTGATTCTTTGTTTTCTTGAGTACCTTGAAGGATACCTCTCCTTGTGAGAGATTCTCATGACCTAATCTTTGTTAAAGTTTCTACTATTATTAGGTTACTTTCAATTTACTATATAACAATAGCATAGACAAGATCACTGAGAGAAACACAATCACAAGATTACACAAGTATTTATCTTGGGAAACCCTCAAGGGGAAGAAAACACAGCAAAAATTTCTTAATATATATAGCCAATACAATGCCAAGATAATGAACCAGACAACAGAGAATATCCAACACTGAGCAACACGCCTCTCTCTCTTCCTTCTTCCGACAACCGACAACTGCAGCTTCCTTCAAAACTTGCACACTTGATGAGTGAGCTGAGTGTGTGTTCAAATGAGGTGCTGGCCTCTCTTATTTATACAATTCTGGCACGTGTGGAAGTGTGTCTTCACTGGCAGGGCTGACTTCTTCTTCTGGGTGGTTATAACCACCTTTAATATATTCTGGGGCCGATTTAATATATTCTGGGGCCGACTTCTTATTTAGCCTATTACAATTGGGGTTTGACCAATTCACAAAAGGGGATTTGGTCAATTACAATGACTGACATGATCAATCCACAAAAGGGGATTGATCTAATCAATAATAAATATATTTTATCTTTATCCACAAAAGGGGATAAGAATATTCTTTGCAGTTACACAATATTTTAACACTCCCTCTTAACAAGAAGGATATTCTTTATCTTTTGACAGGTCACTAGATGTCAACATCAACTAGGTAGCGGCATCCACTGGATAACATCATCAACTGGGCAACATCATCGACTGGATAACAGGAGGCATCAATATCTTCCACTTGGTCATCTGGCGTCATGATCATTGACTGGGATATCTATAAATCATCGGAAGTTTTGTTCTCTTTATCTTCGCGCAAAAGATACTCTTTCTTATCTTCACACAGAAAATATCTTATCTTCACACAAAAGATGTCCTATGAGTGTTTCCGTTCCTTTTATGTTCTCCCTTCTCTTGTAGTCATCTATCTCACCCATCCACTGGGGAGGACTACTACCATAGCTTCACTCCTAGTCATCCCACATGAACTAGAGAATCTAAGATGCTAGCTTGGGCAAGACTAGACTCCCTTTCCATGATCCGTGCAGGATCACAACACAAACCTCAATAGCTAACTAACCATTCCACATGGTCAAGGTTTGTGTTCCACGCTACTCAATCCTTGGCTAGAGGAGAGTATCTTCTCGCTGCCCCTTGGAGAAACATCCACTTTCCTCTCTACGAGGGTGGTCACACCTATCTCTACGAGGGTATTCTAGCATGTCCCTAGAGTATCCAAAACTCAACACTTGGACAGAGGCCAACCTTGGCAAATTTCTCATTCCCCTTCTCTACGAAGGTCTCTTCCTTTTCCTTCTTCTATGAAGGTCTACCTGTGGGATTTCTCTTTCCTTTTGTACGAAGGTCTTTTTTCTTTCTCCTTCTCTACGAAGGTCTACTTATGGGATTAAAAAAAAATCTCTTGTGGTTCAAAATATTTCCATGGTAGAATACCATGCTACCCATCTGCTGGGCACCATCCATCTACTGGATAACTTTCATCTTGATCAAAATATCTGGGCACCATCCATCTTCTTTTCTAACTGCATCAAATCATGATCCTTCATTTTGAACTCAGCGACATGGCTCCCTCTTGCACCAAGCTAATAGCTTCTAATCATCATCCTTGAAGTTTTCTTCTGTAATATCCTGGGTGCCTTCTTGAGTTTGAATATTTCTTTCTTTCTGTCTTGATTCTGGATCAACCTGCTCCCTCTACATCTATGAGAACGGTACTGGAGCAACCTGTAGTTACCTGCATCTCATCCACTATATCTGAGTATCCATCTTTTTTTTCATCTTGAATATTTTTGTTCTGCATCTTTAGGAGCCTCCTGCTCCTATATAAATATTGGATATTGTCTGGTCTTCACTGGCTGTCACCATATCACACGTCCTTATCGTGTTGTCCAACTTCTGCAAGTCACAGCATAAGTTCTTTCTTCCGAGACTTGTAAACTTACTTACAATATGCTTTCTTTGTCACTCTCATGAGTGATCATACATGAAATAAATATGTTATCTCTTTCTTCATCCTCTTCTTTGATACTTCCT
>ML814559.1:162590-180089 GCA_009831015.1 Picea engelmannii | reverse complement strand
TGTAAGAGCTTCCTCTTCGTCAACAATTAATCTCTTATGTTGGTCTGCAAGTCTAGATTCTTCGTGTGTGCAATCTGCCCATAACTTATCAAACTTGGGTAACTTGCTTCTTGCACACACTCCTTGTACAAAGGGAATCCAAAGTGTTGGAAACCCATTTAGGGTTGTGGTTACAAGTTCTTTGTCACTAATGACATTTCCAATAGCTGCAAGCTGATCTATGATCTAAGAAACTCTCATAAGGTAGGATGTGACAGATTTTGAGTTTTCGATCTTCATATTACGAAGTTGATTTCTTAAGGTAAGATTCCGGCTGATGTCTTTGCTTTCATATAACCTGCTGCGTACTTCATACATTTGCCTTGCTGTCTGTAGTTCGGATATATGAGGGATCAATGATCCTTTACTGAATCTAACATAATTTTCTTTGCTTTCTTTTCATTCTTCTTATGCTTGGTCTTTTGCTCTGCTTCATCTGGTTCTGGTACACCTACTGTAACATGTTCTAGGAGATCATTCTCGTCTAGAATCTTCTGCAACCTATGGTTCCAAGATCTGAAGTTTCTAGATCCTTCTAGCCTGTCTTCTACCCTCATGCTGACAGCCATTGTTTCTTGCAGTAGAAACCCTAGCCCTTCGGGCTATAGAAATAATAAAAAATCAAATTTCTTGGATCTGGAAACTGAACTCACCAAAAGATGCGCTGGACTGAGGCGAGTATGCTGGTACAGTCAGATTTTTGAAAATCAAAATTTTATCCCTTCAAACTTGATCTGCGGATTTTCGGATTGGTGTTTCTGGTACTTTTGGTACTCTAGTACTTCTGGCACTCTGGTTTTCTGGTACTTCTGGTACTTTGTGAAAACTAGGGTTTCACTTTCCGGGAGATCTAGCCACTGAAAATGTGCACTGAAGATGCCAAAATGTTCCTTGATGTAGCGCACACCTTTTTAGATGGATTTGGGGCTGAAAACCTTCTTCAATAAAAAGCCCTAATTTTCATGTACGACAACAGTGACGTTTTTCTTTTTCCTCTGAAAGATGCTCTCTTCAGCTTAGCTCTAATACCATGTTAAATTTTTTGATATTATTAGGTTACTTTCAATTTACTAGATAACAATAACATAGACATGATCACTGAGAGAAACACAATCACAAGAGTACACAAGTATTTATCCTGGGAAACCCTCAAGGGGAAGAAAACCCAACAAAACTTCCTTAATATAGATAGCCAATACAATGCCAAGATAATGAACCAGACAACAGAGAATATCCAACACTGAGAAACACGCCTCTCTCTTCCTTCTTCTGGCAATCGACAACTGCAACTTCCTTCAAAACTTGTGCACTAGATGAGTGAGCTGAGTGTGTGTTCAAATGAGGCGCTGACCTCTCTTATTTATACAATTCTGGCATGTGTGGAAGTGTCTCTTCACTGGCAAGGATGGCTTCTTCTTCTGGGTGGTTATAACCACCTTTAATATATTCTGGGGCCTCTTTAATATATTCTGGGGCCGACTTCTTATTTAGCCTATTACAATTAGGGTTTGACCAATCCGCAAAAGGGGATTTGGTCAATTACAATGACCGACATGATCAATCCACAAAAGGGGATTGATCTAATCAATAATAAATATATTTTATCTTTATCCACAAAAGGGGATAAGAATATTCTTTGCAGTTACACAATATTTTAACAATCTTACTCATAGGCTGTGATGATTCCATACAATTCATCCATGGTGAGTTTATCTAGATTTTCTCGATCTTCAAGAGAGGACACTTTAGATTGTATAGAATGGGTAGTGTTCTTAGAATTTTTTCAACTAGATCATTTTCTGATACTTCTACTCCTAATCCTCTGATTGAATTAATAATATTATCAACTCTTTCGAAGTACTCATAGATATTTTTCTCATATTTCATTTTTAGGCCTTCATATTATACTTTGAGAGTTTGGAGTTTGGCCCTCTTAACCTGGGTATCTCCTGCATATATAGTTTCCAATTTATCCCAGAGTTGTTTTGCATTATTGCAGTTTAGTACCTTAGCAAGGATTTTCTTACTCAGTCTAGCTTGTAGTGTGTTTAAGGCTTTTGCATGTTCCCAAAACTTTTTCCTGTCTTCTACTTCTATTGGCGTGGATTTTCGAACATCATATCCATTTTCAAATAATATCCATACTTCCATTCCAATGGACATTAGATAGATTTTCATTCTAACACTCCAGAAGACTTAGTCTTCACCATTAAATATGTGGATTTTTGATGACATCTTCAACTGTTGATCCATTCTGCTGTATATTCCTATTCAAGTGATTTAAATCTTTTGTGAAGAGACCCGCTCTGATACCAATTGAAGGATCAGATCCTGTCACTGAGAGGGGGGGGGTGAATCAATGACACAATAATTTATCATTTTATTTTATTTATGCAAACATAATTTTGACACAATATTTTACCATGGAACTCAATTGGGAAAAACCACAAACGCTTTTCTATTAACTGGAAAATTTGTTTTACATGTTACATAGAAGGAAGATATTCTTCCTTTTTGATTAACACCAACTGATCAAGATGCACCCACACCCTTGTTCACTATCACCAATTGGTAGGAGGCTACGACCCCCTGTTTAGTCAACTACAACTGACAAGGAAGCACCAACTCCCTCTGCAGGCACCAACCTGCCCTTGCACCACCGAACCACCCTTATTTTCTGAATCTAGAAAAAAATTCTGTATCAAGTCTTTACTGCAAATTTCTTTGCTCCTATGATTCAATATATCTTCTGATTCAAACTACATAGACACTTTCTTCTCACCACTCTTTCTCGTTTATATATTCTTCAAAACGGTGTGAGTGTTATACACCGTGTCCCTTTATTTGAACCATCACACCTCTTCGTTTGACTTAACCATAATCACTATTTTAACATTTATATCGTGAAGGATTTTTCATAAATTGATCATAGTTATGGATTAATTTCGTCCTTTTAACTAGATCCCGAATCTATGCATTTATTTGCAGAAACCCAGTTCTGCAAAGGCGCTTCCTTCAAACCATTACATGTGACCAAGTGATACAAAACCACATGCTTATTAATTTAGGGAAGTATTATATCCTACCTTTTTAATCTCTTATTCCATATGACCAATGGCAGTGACCAGACGCTAGGCCAAACGAGTACTTGAGCGCTTATCAAATCAACGGTCACGATTTAATACCCTGATGAGATGGATGACAATCGAGACTTTGGGACTTTAGGATTTCAACTTTTCAAATTTTTGAATAAGATTTCGTCGAACAGATCAGACGATTCACTTTTATTTCGCATAACCAGATCAATAGTCATGTTCGATCCTTACACTTATCCTTTCATTTCTTAATCCGATGTCTGGGACTTAATCAAGCATTTAAATGGATGGCCACCATTTACTCCAGGACTTCGGTTATTCTACTTACACTATCCTTCCACTGTAATATGATCAACGGTTGAGAATACACCCTAAATGATCTTAAGATCAGACGACTCATGTCCACTTCGGGACTTCGGCATTCGGGACTTAGGGCATCTGCTGGTGGTGAAACTCCTGAAGTAAAACTCCCAGAGTGATGTAACTTTCTTACATCACTTGATGATGTGGCATGAGCTGAGTGTCTGTCACGTGTCACTTTGATTCTTGATTTGCACGTACCTGAAATGCCGATTTCAACTTGACACTTGTCATTATTTGACTGTTCCATGTGTCCTTGCTTACGTGGTCTGTCACATGTCCTTGCTGACGTGGTCCGCTGACGTAGATCTCCTGATGTGACACATATTCATCTCCTTGATCTAACGGTCAGAATAACATTCGAAGGGTATCTCAGATCGACGACTGAGAGTGATTTCAAAATTTTGGCTTTTGGGACTTCGGGTATTTCGATATCCTATTTTCACAAATCTTCTGAATTGAGATTCCCGAAGCGTAACCTCCTCACATCTTTAGAACCGAAGTGAATTATGTTCGTTTGATCAAGATCTTAGATCGACGACTCGATCTGTCTGCGATGCTGCTTTGCCTTGGTTTAAGTGTAACGACCCTCCATCTTTGCTTATCCTATCCTTCCACTTAAAGTGATCCGACGAATGACGGATATTCGGATAATCGAATTCTCAATCGTTTTGCCCCTCTTATCCTATCCTTCCATTTAAGGTGATCCAATGGTCATGAAGACTCTTGAAGTAGATTAACGATCAAGGATGATTTCAGAACCACAACTTGTGAGTGATTTAACTCGTCACCCAAACTCCGCAATTTGATGTTGTGCGTTGTTGGTGAGTCAACCACAATCGTCGATCTTCGAAGCTATAATATCTGACGGTCCTGACTGATTGCAGGATTGGAAATAACACGATAATTAATTCTCCTTTCGATCTCTGCAATCTATTCTTGATGTTGATTTGGCGATTGCGCATCAGATGGTCATGATTTAATCCGACTTAATTTGATCGTTTGTTGGATCAACCACGGTCGTCGATATTTGAGTTTATGAGATTTGACGATCTAGACCAATTGCGGGATTATAACTAGCGAGTCATTTAATTCTTCTTTCTCTCTCCGCAATTCATTGCGCCATCTCTTCTGAGCTTTGATCTTTATTCTCTAACCCTCCTGAGATTTTATCTCTACACATTGTCCAATTGTTTGACATCAACCATAATACTGTTGATATCAATGACAATTTGTCATACCAACTTATCATCACATCAATGACATCATCTGTTGATATCAATGACACTATGTCCAACAAGTAATATCTTCTAATTAAGTCATTCAAATGAGATTTATTTAGTGCGTTACTCTAGCCATGAGAACATGAATTTAAGATGTGAGAAGAGATCATCATTCAAAATATTCTAGCAATGATAGTTAGCAAGCTCCCTCAATAGAGATTAGATGCATCTAAGATCTAGATGGTGATAAGAGTGTGTTACCAGATCCTTGAGTGGAAAAGAATAACATATACTCCATCCCAAGGTAGGAGTTGGAAAGAAAATCAAGCTTTGAATCTCAATACTCTAGTCTAAATGTAGAAAACTAGGGACTATGAAGAAAATTTACCTCATGGATCTCCTCCACAGTAGCACTTTCTCTTCCTGTGGCTCCTTGTTATTTTTCTCAACCAACCTTCACCTATTACAAGTAAACCCTCTTGCTAGATCCCTCACAAAATATTCCTTAAGAAAATATTAAGCCAATACCAAATGAAAATAAGACAAATAGCTTTATTCTCCAAACTCTAGCTACAAATGAGAGCATAACCTCCTTTATATAGGAGAGGCACCCTTCTAGAACCATGTGGAAAACCATGGGTAAATACAATAACATATGCTAGAACAATGGGCACAAGAAACCATCGGAAGATACTCAAATAGTTACATAGAATCCTCAATTTGGGAGGCATCCTTCTAGAATAATGGAAATAGGACTAATATACCACACGTGTGGTCCAACAAAGATGAAATAGAGGTGCGCCCCCCTCAAATTGTGCCAATCTCCCATGATTTGGTCAAAATAACTGTGAAAAGGGTGGAGCGCCCTCATAAATACCATGAAGTGAGGGTCCAAGTCATAACAATGAAGAATAGTCAACCTAAAGCAAGGTACGTGTTGGCACAGGGGCAGACCCAAGGTTCAACGCTACAAAAACGCACCAACAAAACCCTAACTACCGGCCCTTTCAACAACACCTGCGAAACAGATGGAGTCTCACCCGAGGTAGAGGCAGGGGTGGTTGCAGGACTTAGGTGTCTGCAACCTTAGCTGGGACATAGATCTGTGATTATAACACTTAATAGAGCACTTAGCACCGTTAGTTCATCATTATCTAACCAATATCATAGCAGAGAAAACATAGCATGGCAACATTCACCCTGATCTAAGGTACATAAGCACTTAACAAAGGAATTAGATAAGATCTAGCACATTCAAGCACTAAGTAAGTTCACAGATGTCATATCTAGCATCCAGATTCATCATAAGCACAAAGCATAAACATATCTATCTATCTATATCAAAACACTTAGCACATAACAAATAAACACATCAAAACATCACACAGAGAGGAATAACACAGTATTTACGTGGTTCACCCCCACCCTGGGGCTACGTCCAACAAATCTTCTTCTTTATTATCTTCTTCAATGGGTTACATGCACAGAGCCTCAAAACCTTACTTTGCATAGGAAAAAAGATCTGCGCAGCTCGCTAGATCCTCCTTCCTTGCGTTACAACACAAAGCCCTCCATAGTCTCTTACAATGAATTGCACTTGGCTCTGCAAGTCTTACACAGTATGCACGAAGCCTTACACTTCTTGATCACACAGATCCCACTCTTAGCACTTAGCCAACTTGCACAACACTTGCGCACTATTCAACTACTTCTTACATTGCCTAGCCTTCTATTTATACATACAAGATAAGCCTAAACATGGGTAAACCCATGGGACAACATCCCATTCCCGTTACATATTCCCAAATCCCAAAAATGACCCAAAAAGGGGCCAAGATCCTGTGATCTCTACTTCGTCTTGCGCTCTGTCTTTGATAGGATGTCGAAGTCCCAAAATAGGTCAATTTGACCAAGGATCTCCCAAAACTTGGTCAAGGGCCAACAGGCCCCCAACATTCACCTGT
The DNA here is from genome assembly GCA_009831015.1 of Picea engelmannii. Taxonomy (NCBI): domain Eukaryota; kingdom Viridiplantae; phylum Streptophyta; class Pinopsida; order Pinales; family Pinaceae; genus Picea; species Picea engelmannii. The sequence goes on along the minus strand of ML814559.1, from coordinate 173,408 downwards.
GACTCGTCTCGAGTCACTCTGGTCTACTAGTTCTGCTTTCATCGAGATTGGCTCAAGCTGCTTCGACTTTCTGTTGGGCTATGACCTCCTTTTCAGCGAACTTGTGGATGACTGCATCATTAATAGGTCCCTCTAGACACTGTTCTGCTGTAGTGAAAACCTGCTCTAGCTCTGCTCCTTGGCCTTCTACCTCTATAAACAAATGATAGGCCTTATCTTGCACAGGTTGGATTTTCTGAGTTATCTCCATAACTCTGATCTAGATAGTATGGATTTTATGCTGTGCAGTGTGTTTCTCTTGGGAGCACTTCATTCTTTCCACAACTGACAGGGACTTTAGTTGCGCCTATATCTTTTCGGCTTGATACTTTGCCTCTTGGAGTTGCGACTCCAGTGCTCTTAATTCTGGACTCTCAGTGAGTCATTCATATGTCAGGGCACTATGATCAGTGAGCTGCTTACATTCCAGGGTAAGAGCCTTGATCCTTTCAATTGCGCTCCTGGCGATTGCTTCTCTTTGGTCTCTTACATATTGAGGGGTCTCGGGTACTGCGCGTAGCTCCAAATCTGCTATGTGTTGTTGTAGCTACTGGATCACTTCTTCAAGTTGCGCTACTTGCTGTGGAACTCGCTCTTCGGCCTTTACTTCTACGACCGTCACAAAGAGAAGTGCTCTGTTGACCATTTCCTTTACTTCGAGTTGTTCTGCGAGCAACTGTTCCTTTTCTTGCTGTAGCTGGGATTTTTCTTCATCAAACTTCGCTTGGAGAGAAAACTTTTCCCATTCTGCAGCACTGCGTTGCTCTACAAGGACTCCCTGTACTTTTGTCAAAGCCTAGGTGGCTTGTGCTTGTCGAAGACGAGCTTCAACTGTATCAGCTAGGCGGTGGAGTTGAGCTGGCTCATCTCCCAATTTCTGGTTCCCCTAGCGTAGTGGAGACTGCGTGATTGGACTGTAGGGCCTGTTGTACCCCTCAGAGTTTAGTCTCGATTTGATCATACATCTCCTCTTGCTTTTCTTCTTGTTTCTCTGCTATTTCCAGTGAAGCATCGTTCAGGGCTGCTACGAGGAAGTCGAAGGCATTAGAGGTGAGGATGGTCTGCATCTTGGTCATGGTGGCCTTCAATTTCTTCCAGGAGGAAGGTTTCGAAGGTGAAATTTTCCTCTTCTTTAGGGGATCAGCCTCATCACCTTGTTGCTATTCGACCTCTTTATCATTCAACTCTTCACCATCACGTCCTTTCTCTGGGGAGATGGAAGCAGTCTTCACGGATGCACTGTCTAAATCCTGAACCTCTTCAGTTTTCTTTGTCCTGCTAGGTCCGGGTGTATCCTGCGCAGTTTCTGGGCTGTCGATGTTGGATATCTCCGCAGGGTCTGCTGGAATGAGGAGGTCCGTCGACCAGTCCTTGGTAATCTCCTCCAAGTCCTCCTCTGTTAGCTTATAGTAGGATTGGAGCTGTTTCTTGTGTTCGTCAGCGCGCGCTGTGATGTAAATAAAATGTCGGTCTGTGCTGAACTTCATCAAGGGCCTGAACCGGTGTAGAGTGTTCGGAGTGATGCGAGGCTCAGATTGGATGGCTGTCTTCAGCTGGTTGTAATAGGTATGAAAAACAAAATTGGACTGCCACTGTTTATTCATATCGCTTGAGTACCACAGTGTACTGAACTTCGTGGCCAATGGTTCGAAAGGCTTGATGTCCAGGAAGGTCCACAGTGTACTGAACTTCGTGGCCAATGGTTCGAAAGGCTCGATGTCCAGGAAGGTCACACCTTCCGGCATCTCTCAGGCAATAAAAACGATCAGGATCAATAGTCAGCTGAAATGAAATTCATACCCTTGATCCTGGGCTTCTCTGCAGTCGAGTTCTAATTGGTTCACTAGGTACTTTGCCCAGTTCATCTGAAGTCCTTCTGCACACTTCCTTGCGAGGTTGACTACAAAACCAATGAATTGGGTGGGTCGGTTTTTTCATACTAACTTCCCTACAATCAATTGATAGGCGAGGTGCACTGCGCCACTCTGGATAGAAGCTACCTTGTAGCCTCGCGTGCCCTTCTCGATATCGCCATAAGTGTCCTTGATCCGCTGTGCTAAAGCGCGATCCATGGCTTTTCTGGGGTAAAAATCTTGTGGATCAGGTCCTTGCATACTTAATTCCGTGATCCGATTGATCAGTGTCGGATCAACTTTTATACGACGGTTTAGCCACAAATAACCTCCATGGTAACAAGACAACAATAGTTTGACACATGCATTCACCTCCTGGTGTCGTCCGAAGTGAGGAATCTTCATGACATTGAGCAGGGTGGACTGCGCGAGGTTATGGGACCACGACTGGGGGATTATCTTCGAATTCTTTCCCTTAGTCTGGGCCAGGTACTTATTTGGGGTGAGCATGTTGTAAACTTTGCGATCTCCGAGGTTGAAATGTAAGTTTATCTTAGTCGTCCTCTCAATCAGGTTCTCCAAAAATTAGAAGTTCGGTGTTTTTTGAATGATACATGGAGAGGCAAGTATTCTACCAACCATGACTTTCAAAATGTTTGGGCTACACTACACCAACCAACAATATTCAACCAGACCCCTTTCTTGGACTACACCATCCACAATGGGTGGCTCTACAAGCTCAACCTGCTATGTGTTCCTCAATCATAGGAACAATTATTGCTCAACAAGGAATACCATGCCTCTTCATATGGAGGCCACTTTGGCACAACAAAGACAATACAGAACCTTCGACACCATTTTTATTGGCCATCCCTACAACACCAGGTAGAGAAATTCATCTGAGCTTGTACTTTATGCTCTCAATCCAAACCTTCCAACCGGAAACACAGATTGTATCATCCACTCCTAGTGGCTTCTAGACCATGGGAATCCATTTCAGTGGATTTTGTCAATGGATTTCCCACCACTCAAAAACAAATGATTCCATTTTGACAGTACTATGCCAATTTTCCAAAATGTCCTTTTTCATTTCTTGGACCAAGACTACTATAGCTGCTCAAACAATGAAATTATATTTTCAACATGGCTGGCCTCAATTTGGTCTACCTAGCACTATCATTTCAGATAGAGACTCAATATTCCTCATCTCCTTTTAGAAGACACTATGGGAACAAATTAGCTGTTAGCTTAAGTTCTCCATCGCCTTCCATCCTCTAATGAATGACCAGACAAAGGTACCAAATTGTGTGTTGGTACATGTTCTATGCACTCATTTTGCACGTAGAAAACAATGGGATACTTATTTACATATTCTGCAACATAGTTACAACATGGCCACACACTCAGCTACTGGATTCTTTCCTTTCGAAGTGTGTTTTGGTTTTCAACCCACTTCTCCAACTGAGGTGCCTCTCACTCTTGATCCATAAGGCACAAATCACCAACAAAGGGAACAAAGATCAACCTAACACTTCCTTCAAAAAATTGCACACTGCCGGACTCAAGTAGTTGAAGCTTTGAAATTTGCTCAAGCAAGAGAAAAGAAAAGGCATGAAAGCATCGTACACCTATTTTATTTCATCATAGGGACCGTTTCTAGTTACTATTATACAATGAATGTTTCAAAGGTTAGCATCATAAACTACATCCTCTCCGCTATGGCCCCTGTACAATTTTGGAACACATTGGAGAAAATGCCCATCGATTGGACCTCCCTTCTCAACTGGGCATACACAATGTCATCAATGTAAACCATATGAATCTATTTGAGACACCACTCTTGGATGAGCCAATCACCACCACCCATCCCATGGAAAAAATTCCATATTTCCAATTGACCCTATTAAAGGACACCATTTTCCAGACCAAGCACTGCTCTACTCGACAAAGAGAATATATTTCTTACCTTCTAGCACATAAGGGACAAACTCCAACACAAGAAAAGTGGATGACAACAAACATGTTCTAACGTATGTTGCCCCATGTGCTAGAGGAAGCATGTATGCTTCCAACTCTAAACAGGGAGGAATTGGTCCATAAGGAAGCTAGTCTTCCTTATAACCCCATTAATAAAACATGGTACAATGTAATAGAGTAGAGTTTAGTTTATTTTGTGATTAGAATAATATGATGTATGAAAAATAAGTAGGTCCCTTTTATATAAAAGGTGATCCTATGAATTAATAGAATCGTTGGATTATTTTTGAAGAAAATTATCTTTTCTCTCATTCTCTCTTGTTATAAGTTTAGGTTTTTTGTTGCTTGTTGTAGTTCTGTAGCTTCCTCCACGACATTTCCTAGATCCTAAACTATGCCCTAGATGCAAGTGTGTTCTCCTATGGCTATTCAACATCCTCTGGGTAGTGCACCCTCCTATGGCTATTGTTCCCTCTTATGGCTAGTGCTCCCTTCTCAGACAAGTGAGCCTTCCAATGGAAAGCACACCCTCCTTTGGATAGTGCACCCTCCTCTAGAAATTGAACCCTCCTTTGGAACGTGTGCTATCGTCTTCAAAAATCCCTCCTCTGGAAAGTGCAACCTCCTCTGGAATGTGCGTCCTCATCTTTAGAACCCCCTCCTCTGGAGAGTGTGCCCTCATCTCCAGAACTTAAAAAGGGTGTTGGATCTCTCTTGATGGGAGATCAACACGCACCGTAAAAGAAAACAAGTAGAAAATTCCTATGATACCATTGATCTAGAATGTATAAGGAAAAAAATGAAACACACATTGAAATATAATAGAGATCAAAGCAATACACCAAAAAAACAATTTCTATTAATGAATAAAATAGTTCAATATTGTAGAATACAAACTAGCTATAATGGTGGTAGCCTATCTCTAAAGAGAGAGAGAGAGATGGAAGATATGTGTTCAAACAACATAATACAAGAGGATGAAAGGATGGACTTTTAAGATAAAGAAGGAACCCTAAAGTTACAAAACACTAATCCTAGGAGGCAAAGCGCCAAAAGGTGTTTTTGAAATGCCAAAAGGTATTTTTGGGAATTAGTTTCCACATCAACTTCCTCAGGGGGAACTTTTGCATGCAATATTTGTTTGGTGCACATAGTATCTTGCTAGAAAGATATAACCAAGGACTATAATATTACAACATGGCCTCTATTTACCACCCCGACCCTTGACCCTTCTAAGAAAACATCATTTAGGGCCTTAAAATAGCCTCATAAATTTAGGACCCAAAAAATCCTAGAAAATAATAACAAAATTGGCAAGATAATGAACCGTGTTGAGTCAGTGGAAAGAGGTGGGTGGCCACCAATATCCACTTGGATCAATATCCCCACTCAAAATTCGAGGATACCCTTAGGAGGTTCTATGTGGTACTTTAAGTCACCATTCTTAGCTCTAAATGCCAAAAAGATTCCTTTAAGGCCTAAGTCCCATGATTCTTCCCACAACTATGTCCAATGGTTTGAGATCCATACCTAGTGTTGAAAATTTCTTATTTTCACTAATATTCCCACTAGGACACCATGGATAACCTTGGGAGTTCATGTGGCATGATTCAAATATTTGTTTAGGGGCTAAGTCCCTAATATTATCCAAAACCTTGAAACCCATGCATACTTCTCAAAACCTCCTAATGTTGTTAGTGTCCCCACTTAGAGGTTAAGGATACCACTATTAGGTTTTGTGTAGCGGTTTGAGGTGTTGTTCTTATCCCTAGATGCCCAAATCTTCCATTAGGGCCTAATGCTTAGGTTTTCTCCCTCAAACATGTTAAGGGGATTGAGACTAATGTCTAGTGCCTAAAACCTACTAATGACACTAATATCCCCACACTTAAGCAAAGGAAACTACCAAAATGTCTTGTGTGGTGGTGAGATGTACCTTTCTTGATCATAGATTCCTAGAAGATTTCTTTAAGACCCAAGGCCTAAGTTCCCTCCCTTGAGCGCTTGAGGTAGAGGTTTTGTCTCTCGACCATGTACACAACTCAAAGACCCATTTTTAATTCCCAAAACATAATAATGACACTCAATTTACAAAGATCAACAAAATAACCACAATCAAATTATTAAATTTGAATTAAAATCACTTTTATCACTACTTTATAATTCTAATAAGTTAAAAATGAGTGTCTTTAATTGTTTGTCAATAGTATTTTGTAATTTATTTGAAGTGACAATAATATAAAAGGGTAAATAGTTGAATTGGGTTAATACAAATTAAATATTTATGTAATCTGGTGATGGACATTTTCTTGTTTAAATACTACGAAAAGTAAATAAATGAATTGAGTTACTTACTTTGTCAATAGTATTTTGTAATTTATTTGAAGTGACAATAATATAAAAGGGTAAATAGTTGAATTGGGTTAATACAAATTAAATATTTATGTAATCTGGTGATGGACATATTCTTGTTTAAATACTACTAAAAGTAAATAAATGAATTGAGTTACTTACTTTGTCAATAGTATTTTGTAATTTATTTGAAGTGACAATAATATAAAAGGGTAAATAGTTGAATTGGGTTAATACAAATTAAATATTTGTGTAATCTGGTGATGGACATTTTCTTGTTTAAATACTACGAAAAGTAAATAAATGAATTGAGTTACTTACTTTATCAATAGTATTTTGTAATTTATTTGAAATGACAATAATATAAAAGGATAAATAGTTGAATTAGGTTAATACAAATTAAATATTTATGTAATATGGTGATAGACATTTTCTTGTTTAAATACTAAGAAAAGTAAATAAATGAATATATGTGATTTGATTGTGTTTGTAATACAAAACCTACAAAACAATTATATGTAATTTGATTGTGTTTGTAATACAAAACCTTGTCTAGGCATTTATTTGTTTTACTAGTATTAAAAATAAATAATTAAGTTGAATTACTTACAAAATTACTATCTGTAAAAAGCCTCATAAATATATCATAAACATTTATATAAATATATTATAAACATTTATTTGTTTGAATAATATAAAAAAAATTAAATTAAATTATTAAGAAAGAAAACATAATGAGATAGTGTATTTTCAATAACATTAATAAACATAACCACTACCTTAACAAAATATAAATAGTATTAACACCGTCACTTGAATAGCATACTCATTATTTTAACACCATAAATTATAAATAATACTGATTTATAATTTTAATCTAAAAAATTCTTTACAAAATCTCCTCGAAAAACTTTAGCACATACATTTTACCAAATCTCCTTTTCAAAAATCTTTTTAACAAAATCTCCATCTCATAAAGTTTTAGCATACTCGTTTGTAAGAGAAGAGGACATGATAATGATCAAAATACCCTGCCCTTGCAGGTTAAGAGATTAACACAATTATTTAATGCAATTAAATTATAAATCTATTTCTGCACACGTGAATCTTGTAAGATTTCAAATACTCCATTTTCTAAAAAAATAATGTTTTACAAAATTAAGTAATGTTAATAAATATTAAATCAAAATTTTCACAAGTGAATCTTGCATTTTTTTTTCTTCTTCACAACCTCGTCACTACGCTTTACAATATGTTTTTGCATTTTCATCTGTACAATTAAAGAAAAACCCATAATATATAATTAATTAGCATACATATGAGTATTTTTTCGTTGTTGTAATATATTGCAATGTTCATATTGTCAATTATTCAGAGGGATGATAGCGTTGGATCTTAGATGGTGCATCAATTTTTGTATAAGGAGGGGATGATATGGTTGGATTTTAGATGGTGTATCACTCTTTGTATAAGGAGGGTATTAATGATAGTTGGTTTTATTTTAGATTAGCAAGAAAATTGGTGAAATTTAACATAGTTATTGATTTGATAAGAATCTTTTAAAGTTTTTGTTAAAGTTGTATTTGGTTACTATTTTTATCTTCATTTTGAAAAGCAATGTTACTGGTAGCATTTGACAAGCCACGCCAAAAACAACACCATTTTTTTCGAGATCAAAATTACAACTTATTTGAAACAATGACCTTAACAACATATATTGTTTCAATCAAAACTTGAAAATCAACCCTATAATTGATGTTGACAAATGGTATCCCTATAACTGAAATCTTAGAATCAAATCCCAAATTAAAAATAGATGCTATATGTACTAAGCCCATTTTTTACAAACTTAAAATTATAAATTTTTTGAAACCATAGTGTAAAATTCTAATAATGTTCCCCCCAAAAAGAGGATAATTAAATTTAAAAAGACAAAAGGGAAATGGGAAAGTACCTCACAAAAACAATTTTTTTTTTTTAATTATTAAAATTATATTTTTTAATTTAAAACACAACCATAATTTACTCTACCATCAGTTTAATCGAATTAGAAAAAAACACTCCCAAATAAAAATAAAACATATTTAAAACACATGATAGAAAATTGTAAAATAATTATTTAAAAACATATTATAAAAATATTCGAAAAAAACCATAAAAATCATAAAAAAAATTAAAATTGAAAAACAATCACAGTTTTTTTAAAATTATTATAAGTTTGATTGGATGGAGATTTCAGATATTAATGCTAAGAAAATGTATATAGCAATTTGTTATTCCACACTATTAATCCTACCTTTTATAAGAAAAACAATCTAAATCAAAATTGTCCCTATAATAACATAGAACAAGATATTTGTAATTTGAGAAATGAAGGTAGTATTTTCTACTAGGAGACTTTAATGCTAGAAATACAAATAATCAAGCTATTATCTTAACCTATGATTCCAACCCTAATTCTCCATGGCTAGATCAGGACCATGTTGGATCATGTTGTCATTGATGCCAAAGGTTTGATTGATTGATATCAAAGGATTGATTTCAAGCGATTGATTGATGTCAAGGGATTGATTAATGCCCAAAGATTGATTGATTGATGCCAAAGGAACAATGTCTTGTCATAGCATACTAATGTAATATGCATTTTCCTTGATATGAATGGATATATGTCAAGTGGAATCATAGTCATATGATGTAATACATAGATGAAGAAGTATCAATGAGTTGTCATTGATACATGATGAAGATGGATCGATGAGGTTTCCTTGATATATGATGCATAGTTAGGTTGATGTAAAGATGACTAATTATTGTCTTATCATGGTTGATTAGAAGTACAAATGGATGAACTGCAAAGTGGTCCCTTTATGTTGAAATCCCTCATGGAAAGACGCTTTGCAGTTGAGTTATCCTAGAATTATGGTTAGAGAACCCATGCTTATATATGGAATAATGAGATGAATATCAGTGAATTTTTTAGTGAAACTACTCCTAGATGGATAGTGCTTGTCATGTCATTTCCGATGGTATGTGGAATGCCACATAACTCCTCACGGTTTGAGAGTTATGGCCTTACGAAGTTGAAGGACCCTCATATGATGGCTTGAAGCCCCAAAAGGTCAAATAAGTAAAAAATGCCTACAAAGAAGATATTATTTAAATAAAGAGAAGTGATTATTTAAATAATAAAATAAAGTGACAAAGTCAAGGAATATTATTTTAATAATCAAATAAATGAAGAACTTTCTATTTATGGAAAATTAACCCTAAAATGAGGAAAGAGGGTTAAGTGGTCAAGTGGCTATTGGATACATGGACAAGTGAAAAATTGGGCAAAGTTGAACATACATGACTATGTGGACAAAGTGGCTATGTGGGCCAAGTGACCTAGAAGATGCTTCTAAGGAAGCTACTTGGAGAGTATAAATAAGAGGTAAGGGGTCTCTTGTAACATGTATCTCTTGAGCATGAATTGAAGATCTATTCTGAGAGAGAAGAGATCTAGAGGATCTCATGGACACATCAAATTTTTGTTAAGTCTGAGATAATGATGACAAAAATCTCGGAAGTTCAGAAACCCTAGTTTCTGAGGTATACGTGGACTGCAGTGAGTCGCGTACATACACAAATTGTGCCATTGGTAGGGCATGTACATACGCGTGCTACACTACTGACATGCCACATACATGTTGACAGATTGATATTTGTTGAGGATTGTTGTCTCATCTCAGTTGGTGTTGAGGGTGTAAGTTGAGTCTTGCATTATGGAGTTGGTGCTCTTCTAGAGTTGTACTCTATTCAGTTGTGTTGATAAACCAAGGATTGTAGTCCGTAATAAAAAGAAAATTGTACATACATCTTGTGTTCCTTGTGGTGATGACTTGTTGATGATATATATTGTTGTTATCTGTTGTAGATGTATATTTACATTTGACTAGTTATGAATGACAATAATAAGTATTGAGTAAATGGTAATTGCTAACTAAGAATTTTGTGAAAGGGAAACGTTTGTGAAAGAACCCCACACTCATTCACCCCCCCTCTAAGTGTGGTTGGTGTGTCTAACAATTGGAATCAGATTAGGCCTTCACTATAAGCCTTAACAAGCTTGGAGGAGATCCATGGACACACAAATGGATAATGAAGTTACAATCCTTGATAATGAAAACTATTCTACTTGGAGAATAGATATGAGAGTGTATTTGAAAGAAATGGGAGTGAGTATTTGGAAGGAAACCATGGGTGGATCAGTTTCCTTGAAAAAAAAGTCAAAGTTTGCAACTCAAAGGGAAGGAAAGAAGAATGATGCATTGGCTCTCAAGACCATTCTTAGTGGACTCTCAAGTTCTATCAAAGAAAACATGGGACAATGCACTTACGCCAAGGATCTATGGCTAAAGCTAAAGGATACATACCAAAGTAAGAAGGAATATATTGAAGACAACTCCATCAAGACCAATAAAGGTAAAGAATCTCCAAAAACTCTTGGTTGCATTATTTCTAAATATGATGATGTTGTCAAAAAGGAATATCTTGTAGACATTTCAAATAAAGGTAAAGAATCATGTGATGATGTTGACAAAAAGGAAGATTTTTA
>ML814559.1:115611-152423 GCA_009831015.1 Picea engelmannii | reverse complement strand
ATTAATTCTCCTTTTGATTATAACAAGCATAATCAAGTAAACCGGAACTTGTGGAAACTTTATCCATGTGCTTATTGTCATTCACCTAAGCATTGTGTTGCCAAGTGCTGGAAGAGACAAACTTTGTACAGGAAACCTATGTCATCCAAGAAGGAAACACGACATAAAGGCTCAAGTCCACAATGGAAGAAGGAGAAGGTTAAGCAGGTCTGGATGCCAAAAACTCGTTGTACGTTTTGCAGCAAGAGTGGACATCAAGAGGCTAGCTGTTGGAAGCTTAATCCATAGCTTCATCCAAAGAAGGGCAAAAGGATTTTTCATGCACCCACGAAGGAGGACGGATTACCAGCGAAGCAAGAAGAACACCGTGAAGGAAAGAAAGCAGTCACTTGGGTCTGCCAGAAGTGGATGTCTCAACTTCATTGTATTTTTCTTCCATTAATGTAATCGGATCCAGAGCAAGCCGGGTGGCCTATCCCAAGCTTGTTGAGTGGTCAGTAACCTTTTGGGGACCAAAAGGTCTTATTGTGGGGAGGTGTGATCCGAAATCGGATTCAGAAGCCTGTCAGGGCATGGAAAATGCTCAAAAATGAAATTTCTCGGAATCCAACGAAACCAACACCATTGTGTCCAGCTCGTCTTCCTGATTCCGGTGGTATAATTTTTATGTCAAACGGAGTCCGTATGGAGAAGATATCGCATTCTGTCCGCCGAGCCAAGCAGGCAAAATTTTGGGATGCTGACTGTACTTGTTCGTACAAGTCCGTACAGGACACGTGTCAGTCCGTACGATGACATGTGGCAGGTATGTACAGGTTACGTGGCAGCACCAGGGGACGATGCGTGGCAGGTCCGTACGATGACACGTGGTAGGTTCCGTACAGGACACGTGGCAGCACCGGAAGGCGACACGTGTCAGGCTGATTTGGCATTTTCGGCACGCAGTTGGACTAATCGCGAAGTGACACGTGTCACCACTGAAAGGGTGACACGTGGCACAGATGACATCATTGGATGATGTGGCTCGAGTGACGTGGCAGCTGACGGAGCGTACGGCAGGATGACGCGTGGCAGGTGACTAGACGTACGGAAGACGACGCGACAAATGACGTGGACCAATGGGCAGCTGACACGTGTCAGGTTGTGATTGGTTTTGAAAGAGCCACGTGGCCCAGTGGTGGGCTGCCACGTGGCACTGTATTATCGGTTGTTTGGATTCAATGTAAAAAAATGGTTTGGCTCGGACAGGGATTGAACCCGTGACCTCCGGGGGGCTCGAAAGGACTCGCAAAGTCGGGCTAGCCACTTGGGCAGCCGGTGATTCTTGTTACCATGACGCGTGGATTTTTATTTGAATTTGTGCATGGGGTTAAACCGCGGGGGGTCGGGCCGGGGCTTAGCCCCGACCCCGGTTCCATTGTATTGACATATGACCATTCGGCGGGGGCTATACAATGGGCGGTTATAACGGGCGCGGTTATGTAAAACGGTTAGCGGATGGTTGGGGCCACGGTTAGCCATTGGCACGGGGTTTACAACAAGGGCGCGGCCATATGCCACAGACCATACGACCAGGTGCAAAGCGCAAAAGGGGTTAGGCCAGCGCTAGCCCAAAGGGCTAGCGCTTGGCCTTATTACGCCCATGTGACCGATTAAGGGGGGCGCGCGCCATGGTTTGGGGGGCTAAGGCCCAAATATAACCATATTATATGGTTAGAGTGGGTTTGTAACCAATTTTTAATTAATTAAATGTAATTTAACTCCTTTTTAATGTAATTGGGGGTTATTGGGCTTTTTTTAAAGCCTAATTTTTGGGAGGAAGTTGGAGATTGCTAACCAACTTTCCCACTATTTAACCAAGGCTATGTTGAGGACATTGGGGAATCCTTTGGAGAGCTTTTGGATGGTTTTGGAGAGCAGATATGTTGAGGCAAAGCCAGGTCTAAGCCAGTTTGAGGCAGGAAAGCTGTTGAGGAGGAGATGTTGTCGGACGATTTCTGAGAGCTTGGGACATCCGTTTCAGGTGTCGTAAGTTGTGAAAGATTCTAGAGATCATGGAGAACATGACCAGATCAGTCTAGAAGCCAATCGAGATTGTAAAGATGTACTAATAAGCTTTCAAAAAGAAATAAAGAAGCCTCCCTCACAGAGAAAAGGCCCGGAGACGTAGGCAAAGTTGTCGAACTCCGTTATCAAACTTGTGCATTATGGTTTGCTGTTTTTCATTGTATTTAAGATCTGAAAATATGTTAATGGCTGTATAATTCATTTCTTTTCTCGCTCTTTCGTTAAGTTTTCCCAATGGTCAATTAATGCATGCTAATTAAACTCAACCATAGTCATTCGAAAAATCCTGACGGATCAACAGAACCCTCCGTGATTCTGTCTGCAACTGTGTCTCAGATACACAACCCTGCCTCCAAGGTATTCAGAAACCTTGAGGTCTTCCTCCTGAGTTGTTGATTTCAGTCATGTGCCTCAGCACGCCTTTGCCTGACTCCGCAGAGTTCAAAGATGCATCCTCTGTGCACTGGTATTCAAAGTCCGCAGCACTCTGTCATGCCCTCATGGCATGAAACCTCAAAGACCTTCACCTGAAATCACACAAACTCCCTGCAAATGCACTAACACACATACATTCACAACATACATAGAGAACACACACAAACATTCATTCAACACAGAAATGCAGGAAAAACTTCTCTGTTATATTAACAATGGCAAATGCCTATATTTTACAAATGTGTTCTCGATCTCTCCTTGGCCCTTCTCTTCCAACCTTTACTCCTAGCTCACCTCTACCAAAATGAGATCTCAAAATCTCTTTTACCTGAGGGGCTCAATCGAGCGCTTCCCTCCAGGTCTACCTACTCTATTCAATTACAATAAATGGTTGTCTAGTCTAGTATATGGATCTAGATCTCAGCGGATCTTAGAATTAAAGCTGATCTACCTAACGCCTTCTCAAAGGAACGACTTCCATGGCTCACCAGCCTAACTCAATAAATTACATTCATTTCAAACTCAAAATGAGGCGGTGCCTCTCTTCAACCATTGAATGCGTGCGCGTTGACGTGGCTGGATGGCTGGCTGGCTGATGTGGAGAGATGCTCCTACATCAGACACTCTGTCTCTTCTCTATTCTTCATGTCTTTTACATGTCGAGTCGTCTGCCTAATCATCATGTGAACTCTTCATCTTCTCTGGCCGTTATTCAAGGTTCTTTGGCTTCTCTAGTAGTTATCCTGAGAATCTTTTGCTTCTCTGTTAGTCAAAGTTCTTCGCCTTCTCTGGAAGTTATAGCCAGTCATTTTTTGGCTTCTTTGGCTTCTAAGTCCCTTCCTTCATGTGACCTCTGGAGGTGACCATACACCTATTCAAAAGTCACTTTTCGTTCTTGGTCTAGCGAACACTAGCTCCCTATTTTTCGATTTGACCTTGGGCAATTAACTTCACATGACCACGACATTATGGGTGCAAGCTCTCTTCTGATTAGCCCCCTGTCGCATCTGACCTTAGGCTACGTCCTTGTGTAATCCAACAATTGCAGGTGCATCCAACAGATTTTTTGGGATTGACCGCTTTTCTCTCCGCAATCTACCTCTAGCTACAAGGTACCCCTTCTTCGATACCATGGTTTCAATTGTGGCCTGCCCTCAAAAAATTAACTTCCAAGAAACTTTTGATCCCGCAATCAAGCATGATCGTCGATCTCGCAGTCTCCGATAGGTTCCCTTAATTAACGACTTCGATCTATTTCCTTTTCCTACCTTCTTTCCTCCGTCCATGCGTTATCCTTAGTCTCAATGACCAAGTGACATTTCGCCCTCCAAACCAACAGACAAGATCGATTTCTCCTTTCGGGCTTTAGGAGTCTCGATTCTGAAACTCCGCTTGCTCTCGGAGCATTTCACCCAGAGTCCACGATCTAACGATGCGTGGTCTTCTTGAATCAACGGTCACAATCCCTTCAGGTATTTGGGGTTTATAAATCTCAACTTTCCAACCTTTCAACCTTCCTTTGCTTTTTCCCAGAGATGACAATCCATTGATGCGTGCCCCTTTAGGATCAATGGTCACGATCCTTTTGCGTATTCAAGGTTCATAAATCTCAACTTTCCAGCCTTTCAACCTTCCTTTTCTTTTTCCCGGAGCTGACAATCCACTCACGCATGTCCCTTTTGGATCAATAGTCAAGATCCTTTCGCATCTCCGGACTTCAGGATTCTGAAGTCTCAAATGGAAATCCTTGAAGTGAGATTTCTCTGAAATCTCATATCAACTGACATGTACTCCCCTTGATGATCAATGGTCGAGATTTGTCTTCGGCGATTTTCACGTTCTCTCCATCCACAAACTTCAGAAGTTAGTGGATGGATGAAAGGAAAAGCACCTGTCCTCCTCGATGATGGAAGACCCCAAACCACTTCGGGACTTCATAAATTTAGGAAAGTATTGGTGGTAAATCTCTCGAAGTAAAACTACCGGAGTGATGTCGCTTACTTACATCACTTGATGATGTGTCATGAGCCTAGTAGCTGCCATGTGTCACTCAGATTTATGATTTGCACGTACCTAAAATGTCGAATCAACTTGACACTTGTCATTGTCTGATTGCACCATGTGTCCTTGCTGACATGGATCCTCATTTACTTCGAGACTTCGGCCTTCGAGACTTCGGGTATTTCAAATTTTCAAGTCACCAATTCTTCCGAAGTGAGAATCCCCGAACAGTAACCTCCTCGCAAATTTTAGACCCAAACTAAATGTTGTTCATCAATAATGTTTTTATATTGATGGCTCGATCTTTCTGTGATGCTTCTTTTCTAGCTTATCCTGTCCTTCCACTTTAAAATGATCTAACGACTGACGTTTACTCCGTCTCTCCGGAATTTGGGGATTTTAGATCTCAAACTGAAAATCTAAAAGTGATTTCTCCAGAGCATAACCTCCTCACATATTTAGACCCAAAACGAATGTTGTTCATTGATTAAGATCTTACATCCATGACTCTTTATTATCCTCTCCTTCCACTTAAATCAATCCGACGGTTGAGGTAAATTCGGATGATCAAATTCTAAATTGTTTTTCCCCGCTTATATTATCCTTCCATTAATTCAATCCGACGGTCGTTGGTCCTCTGGATCAATGATCCAAAGGCCACTGTCTCTCTTCCTCCTGAGATTCTGATCTCTCCAACTTAGAATATTTTTTAAGTGTTCACGGGTCTCGACCTTTGCTCCACCTGCGAGTCTGTCTCTTGGACCTCATCTGCACTTCTGGAAACCACTATCTCTTCTGAAATTTCTTGTCTTCTGTTCTCTCAAGGTTTGGTTCATTGTTGTTATTGGCATCAATGATAAACACATTCTTCCTGTAAACATGCCAACAATCTCCCCCTTTGGAATTGATGGGAACCCTAAAAGGCTGCACTACTTTTCTTATATCTCCAACTGTAGCATACATACAACACCTTTTTCTCCTCCTTTGACATCAATGTCAAATAAAACAAAGAGTGACTTTGTGCTCCCCCTGATCAGATATACTAGGAGAACTCTTCCCCTGATCAGATAGATTATTTTAACTTGATAACAGGGTCACACCCAACTTCTGGCGTAGATACTCAAACTGAGCTTTTGCTAGCAGTTTAGTGAAGATATCAACAATCTTATCTTTGGATGGAATATAATACAAAGAAACAATAGTGTTGGTTACCTGTTCCCTCAAGAAGTGATACTTGATGGGTATGTGCTTGGTCTTGGAGTGAAATACATGATTCTTTGACACAAGAATCACACTAGTATTATCATGATGAATTGGGATCGGTGCAATATATTTTATCTCCAAGTCTGCAAGTGTCTAAATCATCCATAATACTCGGGTACAACAAGTTTCAGGTGCAATATATTCAACTTCTGTAGTCGATAAGGAAATTGAACCTTTCTTCTTTCTTAACCATGCTACAAGATAATCTCCTACAAAGAATGCACATCCACTTGTGCTTTTCCTTTCATCCACGTAGTTAGTCCAATCAACAACTGAATAGACTGATATTTGAAAATTCTGATTCCTAGGATACCATAGGCCATAGTTCATTGTTCCTTTCAAGTATCTGAATATTCTTTTGACAGCTAACAAATGACTCTATTTAGGTGCAGCATGATACCTTCCTACCATTCCAACAACATACATTATGTCTGGACGGCATGTTGTGATGTGTTGTTCCAGAGTCTGTACTTAAGGCTTAGGAAGTACAGTTTCTAGGCATTCGAAAGTGAGTAGAGGATAAAGAAGGGGGAAAGCATCAACCTTCGGGAAAGGAAGCTAAGGTTGATTTCCAGGTTGTCGTTGTCTAGCCTCCAACTCAATCGTAGCCCACGAACGCTCAAGTTCTACCCGGGTATTGGCTGTTTTAAGAATAGTATCGAAAAGGTTCAAAGCAATATGTGTTTGGTCCAATAAATCAGGCTCAATGTTAGGCCGATTTCCTAGATGTTTATATCCCGCTCAATCGCAGCCCACGAATGCTCAAGTTCTACCTGGGTATTGGCTATTTTAATAATAGTATCGAAAAGGTTCAAAGAGATATGTGTTTGGTCCAATAAACCGGGCTCAATGTTAGGCTGTCTTACAATGGGGACTGTCATAGAGGAACAATGAAAGTAAAGGAAAGTTTCAAAGTTTTAGATGCTGTCTCAATTCGATCGTATGAAAGAGAACTATCTGATTTAATGTTAAAGATAAATTACAAACCAAAGGCCTTTTCCCGTAACTGTGTTATCTAGTAAATAATTGATGTGTGAACATGTGAGAAAAACATAAAGCTATTTATAATACGAGGCTCCTATCAAGGGAGAATCTCGCCCTGTAAACAGAAGAAGAAAAAGGTGAGAAGAAATCTAACGAATGTATAAAATATGAAAATCTAATGAGTCCACGGGTCTTGTACTTGCTGATAACCGATACAGAGGAAAAACTATAAACTGTATATATAATTAAAATTAATCACCACAGTAGAGGTTTTACTAAATTGCAGTGTAACATTCATCAAACATATATGTGCGAAATTAAATTGAACAAGAAATCAGAGAGGAAACAAACTCATAACACAGTCTTGACGGAATCAGGAGTCTTCAGATTGCTTTGTATTAATATTCAAAAAGGAGAGTCTCTATTACAAATGACCAAAATAGGTCTAGCCTCTTTTCTTTCTTCAAAATGTATATTTATACAAATTTCTATATGCTAGAATCTCAACTGTTCTATAGGTTTTTGGTTACAACAAAGGATTTTAAATGTTTCAATTCTTTATCTCTGTTCTCATTTGGTACCAGAAACCTGCCTCTTTGCATGCTCTGTGCAAATGACACACTTCTCCACCAACTGTGATATCAACTTAGAAGATTTTGCTTGATTATTGGCCTCAAAAGCATAACAATCTTTCACCAATAGTGACAACTTTCCTTCCACCTATTGGTCTTTGGCGCTGATAGAACATAATAATATACTCGGTTTAATTATCCATTTATCTATTTGAACTATGTTCGTCTAGGTTATTTGTGATATTTCGACTAATTTTCTTTCTTCATTTTCCTTGATATTTAGCAGATATTTGGCTGTATTGATTTGGCCCAGTATCTCAATGCTACTTTTACCATCGGAACCCAACCAAATCCCATTTAACAAACTGAAAGTTTCTTCACAAGATTTTCTTACCTCCTTATCTTGTTGTCTCCCTTCAAATATGTTACGCTCCCATTCTTTCAACAAGATGTTGCCTTTGGTCTGCTCTGGGATGGGAAAACTGGAACTACTGCCTATTTCCCTTCTTTTCGTGGCTATAATAGCCTCCTGGAAAGAAACCCGAGCCGCCCCAACTTCCTTTTCTCTGAGAGAGAGGTTTTCCAATACTTGATCAATGAGTTGGCAGTTGCTTTGAATCGTTTCTACTTTAACAAGAAGACCTTGCTGCACTGTCGATAACCTTTTTCTGATTTCGATTGCTTGGGATTGAAATATCCCGATATCGATTACCTGGCTTTCGACGAACTCTAATTTGGCCTGTAGCTTCTCTATCAATTCTTCTTGCTGGATTATCTACATCTGACTTGTTTGAGACATCAGCTGTGTTTGTTCGAGATCGTCTTTGAGCTGCTTGATTTCTTTTTGATCATCTATTCTAGCTTGCTCTAAAGATGTATTCGCCTGATCTTTGGTAGCGGCCTCTACTGTAGCTAGTTTAGCCTCTAATGTCTTGATCAAATGATTTTTTCACTTCAGCTGATCCTTTAGGGTCTCGACTGAATATTGGTTTTCCGTAGCGAAAGCTCCCAATGTTCCTGCTATTTGCGTTGTGAATTCTTTTTTTTTCATAGTTCTCCCATCGGTTAAAATTTTAAATTTCTTAGATACAGTACCTGCCTCTTGGTAAAGTTCTTGTCTCACGATAGCCTTTCTCTTCTTATCGAAGAAGAATTCATTCGGAGGTATCTCTTCCACTGTTATGGGTGTTAATTCTTCACCAAAAATCCAACCTGCGTCTGGGATTCCCTTTGTGGACTGCAAGGGGGTAATAGAAATGATGGGATTGCTGACCTATTTAGATGATTTCCCTAGAGTAATGGACGAGGTTGGATCGCTTGGAGGATTGGAAGTCTTGGCTTCCTGTTTCAAGCCCTCAATTTTCTCTTTCTTGTCTTGGTGTTCTTCTTGGCCATATGCTGAATCTTTGGAGCCTTCAGCTTCTGTTTGCTACACCTCTACGGTCGTTGGATTCTCACCCCATAATACTGGGGGAAGGCAACTCCGCCTATGTTCTTGGAATTGAAAACATCGGCCTTATATTCGGGCGACAGGGATTGTATCTGAACCAAAACCTCGACATAAGATCTCGTGCCTAAGAAAATATCATCATGAGGTAAATTCTCGTGCTCAAATATTTTAAAGCCACAACTAGCCAAGTAATTACTCATGTCCCTGTGTGGGTTGTGTTTCTTGAATTCAATGTGGACCAATTTTATATCTTCTAAGGCTGCTGCGTCGGCCTTTGCATGCCCAAAATCTAATAAAGAATAGGTATTTAAATGAATGGGGAAAGGTGGTCATACCTTCTTTGAAAATCCTTTCAGCTCTTTACTTATTCCACCTATCACGGTTTGCCTGGCAATTTTGTGACAAGCCAACCTATTGGGTATAAATAATGGTAGAGCATGTAGAGGGACAGAAGCACCGAAAACCTAGATGTATGAAAATTCTTCCTCCATGTACCAATTGGCCACCCTGCTCAAATTTTCTGCGATGCTATCTAAGATCCTGGGCGGTGGATTAACGAAGATGGTGACATGCATCGATACCATTACCCAATTGAAGATTTCATATATAAAACTTGAGGCCTTATCCTCCCAAAGATTTGAATGGTAGACATGGATAGGCTCAGCATCGGATGGAGCCCGGCTCCAGCTCATTAAGGGAAAAGGCATCATGGAACACACGACGTACATGATGTATGCAGACATAAAAAATGAGGTGGCCTTCCCACTCGCCCTCTGCGTCCGATATTCTATAATTCGACTGGTCAGACTATCTGACAACAGTTTGGCCCAGTCGAAGGAACAACCTTCTGCGACTGTATGCATCAGAGGCACCCATGGGAGGAAAAAATGTGTGGTATATTCCCTCCCTTACAATCTACAGGTCATCATTGCTATGTATTTGAAATGTGGTTCCAAAGAATATATGGAATAAACTCCGTTGCTATCTGCCCTGAACTTTGCGGGGTGTGAGACCCAATCCTTGATCAAATCAGATAAGCTTTTTCCGTATTGCTCGCATTCCTTCTGTTTAAAATCATCTAGAAACTCGGCATTGTATGTGAAGTTCGACGTGGGTGGTAACTTGTACATCGCCTGTAATTTTTCTGGTCTAAAGGTCCCAACAGTGACCTTCTGCTCACTGATGATGGTTCTGGTTGGGATATCTACATGATCTAGCACCCATCAGATCATGTCATAGTAAGGCAGAAGACATGGCTTGGCCGCTACTTTATGCATCTCTTCTTGGACATCGATCTTGTATTTGGTGGTCAAGTCGTCTCTCTCATTGTCACTGGAATCATCCGAACAGTTCACCAAATCGGATTGTAGGACCTCAGAGATGTATGACCAGGTTCGTACGGAATCAATGCTTTGTGGTGAAGTATCAGAAACATTATTAGAGCCTTGTCCTGAAATCTCAGCACTTACCTTGGATGCTTTTCGCGGGGCCATGACGGAGGATTGTGACTTAGCTCTCCTGTAATAAAAATGCGTATACATACAGAAATCAACTTGCTGAGAAAAACTTCTCTGCGCAGGATAGAAATGAGCTTTATGAATAGAACATAAAGAAAAAGATCTATATCTTCGACCATTTAAAATCTTGACGTCCTTATGAATAGAATGGTCAAATCATATTTAGAGACAGATTTAGCAATAAAAACCATATCCTTACTTGTCATTTCGCCTTATTTCCAATTAATGCCATAAATTTCGACGGTTCGTGGAACAATTTGGCGTAAGGAACATTTAAAATTACCTCATAGACTGTGCATATTATTACTTGTATTAAACACTGATCAAGCTAGCTTATCTTCTTTAATCAGGATTTCTTAAACTTTAATCAACCTTTCGACGTTCACCGTATCGAGAGTTTTCACTCTAACCTTTTGAGCCTCTAAAACCCGAGATCACAATGATTAGATTTAGTCAAGCAAGAACGTAAACATGATTAAGTGTTTAATTAATCATGTTTTAATTTATATCGCGACTTCGCAACTCAGGGCTTTGAAGGTATAGTTTCCAGGAGGAGCGTAAGCCAAGTCGGGAAATCCTGAGATCACGATGATATGATCTATTTAAACTAGAAGGTAAACCAGATTAAGTGTTTTAATTAATAAATATTTGAGCAATATCGCGACTTCGCAACTTGGGGTTTCGAAGGTATAGCTTTTGGGAGGCGTGTATGCTGAGTCGCAAAATCCCGACAGAATTTAATCATGGTCAAAACTAATCACCCCTAACACTAACCCAGGTTACTTATGTAAAAGTCTCGTAGCTTCGCCTATCGGAGTTATGAAGATAATGTTTTTGGAGAGAGTGAACGCCGAGATGTGAAATCCCGATAGCACTTGATCGGGGTTTAAAGAATTTTACTCTTAGCTTTGACCTGAGGTAAGATTTTAAAAACTTTTCACGACCTCACACATCGGGGCTTGTAAAACTTGTGAATTGTAACTCCTGAAGTGGGATATACTGAGGTACAAAAAGTAATAATTTTCTTTTAATGATAAAAGGTGGTGATTTATGAAACATAACATTCTTTGCTATTTCGCATGTCAGGACTACTGAGATTTTTAGTTGGTAAATGTCACAAAGCAAAAGAGAACTTAATGACCAACATTTGGCTTTAAAAATTACATTTAAACCAGTTGAAAAAGGCAGCTCTAACATGATTTACAATAGGTTACCTATCATAGACCTATATGAACTCTGATCAACATCAGGTGAGACATCGTCCTTTCTTAACTTGCATCCAGTGACCATAGGTGTGTTCATAGGTCTAGAATCTTCCATTTGAAACCTTTTCAACATTTCTCTTAGATATTTCTCCTGAGAAAGAAATATTCCTTCAGACCTCTGAGTAAATTGCATACCAAGAAAAAATGACAGTTCCCCTATCATAGACATTTCAAATTCAGACTTCATGGAAGAAGCAAGCCATTGTACAAATGAAGCATTATTTCTTCCAAAGATGATGTCATCTACATAGACCAACACAATGAACAAATCATTACCTTTTGTTTTGATATATAGATTGTTGTCAACGGTTCCTCTCTTGAACCCTTTGTCTTGAAGATACTTATCGAGTCTGTAATAACAGGCAGGAGGAGCTTGTTTCAAACCATATAAGGATTTCTTTAGCTTGTAGACAAAGTAAGGATTATCTGACAGTTGGAAACCCTCTGATTGTTCTATATAGACTTCTTCTTTTAGATCTCCATTTAGAAAAGCTGACTTGACATCCATTTGATAGACTTTAAATTGTTTATGACACACATAGGTAAGAAACATTCGAATAA
Source organism: Picea engelmannii (assembly GCA_009831015.1). Lineage (NCBI taxonomy): Eukaryota > Viridiplantae > Streptophyta > Pinopsida > Pinales > Pinaceae > Picea > Picea engelmannii. Next base: position 140,308 of record ML814559.1, on the reverse strand, counting down.
CTTCTAATATTGCTACAGGCGCAAATGTTTCATCAAAATCCAGTCCTTTTATTTGAGAATATCCTTTGCATACCAATCTAGCCTTATTTCTTACAATATTTCCTTTCTCATTCATCTTGTTTTTTTAGACCCATTTGGATCCTGTCACATTTTTATTTGTTGGCCTAGGAATGAGTTCCCAAGTGTCATTCTTTTCAATTTGGTCTAGTTCCTCATTCATTGATTCTAACCAATTTATGTCTTTACTGGCTTCATTAAAGTTCTTAGGTTCCACCATGGATATGAAGGCTATGTGTGATTGTTCGGTCTCTTTGATTATCCTTCTCCTGGTTTGTACACCTTTGTCTTTCTCACCGATTATCTGACTTTCAGGATGATTCTTTTGAGTAATTGTGGAGGAAGGATTTGATGTTGATTGTTGTCTTGACGCTTCTTGTTTGGGTGTCTCTTCTCCACCCAATTCATTATATTCTTTTGACTCTGAGATTTGTTGTTCTTTATCTTCATTATTCTCATCATATTTTTCATCTAGCTTAGTGATTTTTCTTTGTTGATCTTTTATAGGAGCTTATTCATCAATTCGAACATCAATACAGTCTACTAACGTATGCATTCTTTTGTTAAAGAATCTGTATCCTTTAATGTTTGTTGCATATCCTAATAATATACCTTCATTAGCTCTACTATCAAATTTTCCCAGATGATCATCATTATTCTTGATGTAGCATTTACTTCCAAATACTTTGAAGTGCTTGATTGATGCAGGTTGACCAAACCACAACTCATATGGAGTTTTATCACTTTTCAGCCTTAGATGTGTTTTGTTTAGAATATGAATGGCCATGTGAACAGCCGCCACCCAGAAGGTTTGCGAAATGTCCCTTTCACTCATCATAGCCCTTGCCATCTGCTGAATTGATCTATTTTGGCATTCTACAACACCATTTTGTTGAGGAGTACCTGGAATAGCATATTCTATTTTAATTCCATGTCTATCACATAATTATTTGAAATATCTTGACATAAATTCTCCTCCCTTGTCTGAGAAAATTGCCTTTAAATTCCTTCTTCTCTGATTCTCAGCTAATGCCTTAAACTTTTTGAACTTCTCAAATGCATCGTATTTTTCTCTCAGAAAGGAAACCCACGTAAGTCTAGAGAAGTCATCAATGACTAGCATAAAGTGACATTCTCCTCCAGTTCCTTCCTTTCATGATGGTCCACACAAATCCATATGAACAATTTGAAGTGGTTTCTCTGAAGATGTGAAACTCTTCGATTTGAATTGAGCACGAGTCAACTTCCCCATTTGACATGATTCACATACAAAGTTATTAGGCTTAGATATTCTTGGAAGGTATTTCACATGGCCTTCATTATTCAGTTTGACAATATGATCAAAATTCATGTGTCCAAGCCTTCTGTTCCATAACCAACTTTCATCAAGTTTTCTTAAATGACATTTACCCTTATCTTCCTTTAGAACATATACATTGTTTTCAGTTCTAACCCCTTTTGCAATCATCTCTCTCGTGTTTACTGTCTTTATTTTACAATTCTTGGTAGTAAAAGTGACTTCACATCCTCTGTCACATATCTGACTAACACTGAGAATATTATGCTTTAAACCATCAACAAATAATACATCTTGATATTTGCTTCTTCCCTTACTTAATCTTACTAGACCTTTACCTCTGATCTTTCCTGGAGCATCATTTCCAAAGGTCACACTCCCTGATTTATTTTCTTTGAGTAATAGCAACTTAATTTTGTCACTTGTCATATGATTGGAGCATCCGCTGTCAATATACCAGGTGTCTTTTTGTTTTTGAGTTGACAAAACTAATCCACACTTGTCATATTCATTCTTCTTCCAAACCTTGACATTTTCAGCTCTGTGATTTGAATCTGGCTTATAGTTTTTTAAGCGACAGTCTGCAGCTTTATGTCAATAATTATGGCAGATGTACCATTCTGGTTCATTGAATAAAGAATCATAATGATTGTTATGTGTAATTGGCATCCTTTTCCCAGCCATCACATGATTTGTAGTCTATGGTTGTTTGTTACTTGGTTGTCTCATTCTTTGTTGTGGCAGGTATTTATTCCTTGGTTGTCTTTATTTCTCATGTCTAATCTTAAATAACAATTTACAACTTTGTGGCCAAAGTTAGAGCAGTAAAAACAATATCCATAGAAAAAATATTTGTACCTGGAAAATGGTTGTCTTCTTTGGGCAGGTCGATTTCTTCCATGCTAATGATTTTCTTGAGCAGAGGGTGTATTATTTCTTTGTTCTACAGATTCAGTTCTGGTAGCTTTTCCTTCACTCCTCCTTGGCGGATAATTCTCTTCCTTTGTTTCTACAGGTTTGTTGTTGTCAATGGTTGTAGATTTGACAAACTTGGTGGATTCTTTGTTGCTTGGATGACCACTACTTGATCCCTCTTCATAACCCAAACCAATTATTAACTTTGAATTTCTTTGTTGATTCAGAATGGAGTCTAATCCTTTTGAGGCTTTAATACTTTTCATATTCTGATGATATAAGGCCTACAATTTCTCTAGATCTTTTCTGACAGTCACTACTTCAGCTTCCAATTTTCAAATTTTGTTTCTTCTTCCTTTAATTGTTGCTTGAGGATGTCTTCAATATTATTAGCTTCTTCTAACTTAACCTTCAATAGAGTAATTTATTCAAATGGTTTATTGCATGTTTTCTCATACCTGAGCACTATCTGTTTTTGTTTCCTTTTCGTTTCTTTGAGTCTATCAATCTCTTCCATGGCACTGACAAGTTCTCCTTCAAGATCTACTACTTCTTCACAATCAACGAACTCACTTCCTGTATCTTCAGTGTTTATATCATCTAAATCTATTAGCATGATATATTTTATTTTATCTTCAATAGAAGAGTCACTGCTTTCATCATCTGAGAGATCATCATCATTGTTTACACAAAGGCTTTTCTACTTAAAATTATTCTCTTTATAGACCTTCTTGTGTTTTTGCTTCTCTTCATCGTCATATGTCTGATCCTTTCTTTTGTGAGGACGCTTAGATGAAAAATGACCTATCTTACCATAGTTGAAACATTTGAAGGGTAGTTTAGCTTTGTATTTGCCTGATCCTTTCTTCAGTCTTCTCACAAAATTTGCTTCAATCTCATCTATATTGGAGTCTTTGTTTTTCTCTAATTTAAAAGATGCCTCCCTTGTAGTGGATTTAACTTTGGTGATTCTCATTTCATAAGAAGTTAGGGTTCCAAGAAGTTGATCTAGTGTCAACGTTTTGAGATCATCTATTTCCACTATGGAAGAGACCTTTGAGTTAAATCTATTAGAAAGAGATATTAATATTTTCTGGACTAGAAAAGATTCATCTATCATTTCACCTAGGCCTTTCATAGTGTTAAAAAGTTCTTCGATACGTAAGAAGTACTTACTGATGGTTTCGTATTCATCCATATTTAACTTCTCAAATTTCAGTCTATGGGTCTAAAGTTGTGCGTCTTTCACCTTTTCATTACGTTCATAACTACTTATCATCTTGTCCCACATAACTTTTACTGAATCACACTGCATGAATTTGATAAACTCGGGTTCATCAAGTCCATTGAGGATGGCATTCATTACTTTTTCATTAAATCTAAACTCCATCTTATCATCTTTTGAGGCCAATACTACAGGCTTCACATATCCTGTTTCAACGACATCCCAAACATCAACACCCAAAGACATTAAATGTGTTCTCATTCTTATTTTTCATAAGGCAAAGTTTGTTCCATCAAACAAAGGTTGTCTATTAGTTGAAATTCCATCATGACTAGTAATGTTCAATCTTATGGATCTACCTTTGATCAAAGGCACCGACTCAGATACCAATTGTTGGAAATATAACTGAGAGGGGGGGGTGTGAATTAGTTATGTATATAAGCTTGCAAATTTTCCTGTTTTTTTTTATTCTTACTAGATTATTATTTAATGTGTTGATAATAAATTAACATGTATAGATATGCAATGATCAATAACAGAGAATACACAAAGACACTGATTTTCCTGAGGAAATCCATAAAGGGTGAAAACCTCTTCTTCTTAGGATGTCAATCAAGCTCCAACTTTCATGTACATCACAATATTTGAGCTCCAACTCAAATATGAGGCTACAACCTCTGATAGCAAGATACGACTTCCAGAAAGAACCAACACTCAAATTTCTCTAGAACCAACTAGATGGAAGCACCAACTCCCAGGTTTCTCTAACACCCGCTAGATGGAAGCATCAACTCCCAGAATATCTTCTAGCACCAACACAAATTTAGAGGACTGCAATCGTCCCTAGAACCACCCTACCACCCTGAATGAATCTTACAAAACTTTACTTGCTCTGTCTATGATATGGTATGTTACAACTCCATGTCTCCTCTGTCTTCTTCAACTTCTATGCTCTGTTCTGCTTCTTCATCGTTCAACTTCTATGCTCTGCTCTTTTTCCTCTTGTGCTCAATGTCGCTTACTGTTCAACTTCTCTTTTGCCTTTTATGTTATGTGTTGACTTTGCATCATCTTCACTACGCCATAGATCTCCCCTTCAGATTATGAACTTCGTCTCGTCCTACCCACATGCATCACTCTCTGAGAGACACTTCATCTCTTCTCTATTCTGCATGTATTTTACTTGTCGAGTAGTCTTCCTGATCATCATGCAAACTCTTCATCTTCTCTATCCGTTATTCAAGGTTCTTTGGCTTCTCTGGTAGTTATCCTGAGAATCTTTTGCTTCTCTGTCAGTCAAAATTATTCGTCTTCTCTAGTAGTTACAACCATTCATTTTTTGGCTTCTTTGGCTTCTAAGTCCCTTCCTTCATGTGACCTCTGGTAGTGACCATACACCTATTCAAAAGGTGCTTCGTGTTCTTGGTCTAGCGAGCACTAGCTCCCTATTTTCCAATCTGACCTTGGGCGATGAACTTCACATGACCATGTCATTGCGAGCGTGAGCTCTCTTCTCGTTAGCCCCCTATCACATGTGACCTTGGCCTACGTCCTTGAGTAAGCGAACAATTGTGGGTGCGTCCAATAGTGGTTTTGGATTGACCTCTTTTCTCCCCACAATCTACCTCCATCTGCCACATACCCCTTCTCTGATACCATGGTTTTAATTATAGCATGCCCTCAGAAAATTAACTTTCGAGAAACTTATGATCTTGCAATAAAGAGTTATCATCGATCTCCCGATCTCTAACAGATTCCATCAATCAATGACTCCGATCTATTGTATTTTCCTGCCTTCTTTCCTCTGTCCATGCACGATCCTTAGTCTCAACAAACAAGTGATGTGTGGCCCTCCAAACCAACGGACGAGATCGATTTTTCCTTTCGGGCTTCAGGAGTCTCGATTCTCAAACTCTGCTTGCTCCCGGAGCATTTCACTCAGATTCCATTATCTAACGATGCGTGGTATTCTCGAATCAACAATCATAATCCCTTCGGGTATTCAGGGTTCAGAAATATCAACTTTCCAACCTTTCAACCTTCCTTTTATTTTTCCCGAAGATGAAAATCCATTGACGCGTGTCCCTTTCGGATCAACAGTCATGATCCTTTCACGTATTCGAGGTTCGGAAATATCAACTTTCCAACCTTTCAACCTTCCTTTGCTTTTTCCTGTAGCTGACAATCCATTGACACGTGTTCCTTTCGGATCAGTGGTCATGCTCCTTTCGTGTCTCTGGACTTCGAGATTCTCAAGTCTCAACTAGAAATCCTTGAAGTGATATTTCTTTGAAATCTCAGATCAGCTGACACGTACTCCCCATGACGATCAACGGTCGAGATTTGTCTTTGGTGATTTTCACATTCTCCCCATCCACAATCTTCCGAAGTTGTGGATCTCGCACCACCTGTCCTCCTCGATGATGTTCAACCCCAAACCACTTCGGGACTTCGAAACTATTGGCAAGTGTTGGTGGTAAATCTCCCTAAGTAAAACTCTTGGAGTGATGTCACTTACTTACGTCACTTGATGATGTGTCATGAGCCTAGTAGCTTCCATGTGTCACCTGGATTTGTGATTTGCATGTGCCTGAAATGCCGAATCAACTTAACAATTGTCATTTTCTAATTGTGCCACATGTCCTTGCTGACATGGATCCTCATTTACTTTGGGACTTCGACCTTCGGGTATTTTGACTTTTCAAGTCGCCAATTCTTCCGAAGTGAGAATCCCCAAACATTAACCTCCTCGCAAATTTTACACCCGAACTAAATGTTGTTCGTCGATCATGTTCTTAGATTTACCACTTGATATTTCTGCGGTGCTTCTTTTCTAGCTTATCCTGTCCTTCCACTTTAAAATGACCCGACGGCTGATGTTTACTCCGGCTCTCTGACTCTCCAGACTTCGGGGATTTCAGATCTCAAACTGAAACTCTCTAAGTGATTTCACCAGTGCATAACCTCCTTACATCTTTAGACCCAAAACAAATCTTGTTCATTGATAAAGATATTAGATCAACAACTCTTTCTTATCCTGTCCTTCCACTTAAATCAATCTGATGGGTGATGAAAAATCGGATGATCGAATTCTCAATCGTTTTTCCCCACTTATCCTATCCTTCCATTAATTCAATCTGACGGTTGTTGGTCCTCTGGATCGATGATCCAACGACCACTATCACTCTTCCTCCTGAGCTTTTGATCTCTTTGACTTAGAATATTTTCTAAGTGTTCATGGATCTTGACCTTTGCTCCACCTGCGAGTCTGTTTCTTGGACCTCATCTGAACTTTTGGAAATCGCTATCTCTTCTGAGCTTTCTCATCTTCTATGCTCTCTAGGTTTGGTTCATTTATGTTCTTGTCATCAATGACAAGAACATTCTTCTTGTAAACATGCCAACATTGAAGACATTTCAAATGAAGGTAAAGAATATCCACAAACCCTTGATTGCAATAATTCAAAATGTGCTGATGTTGAATATTTCTTTACAAGTGAAGAAGAAAATCTAGAAATAGTTTGTATAGAATCAATTGAGTGTTATCCCATGGAAGAAGTAGAAGAGAAACTAACAGAGCTTAAAGATAAATTTGAAAGGGGTCTATATGAATACAACAATGACCATTATTATATAGACTATAGCTATCTTTCGGATAACACTAAATTTTTTCTTAAGAAGAGTCAAAGGAACATATTGAAGTTAAAGAAAAGGCTCAAAGAACAAGAAGAGAGTAAAAAGACTCAATTAGAAGAAAAGGAAGAAGAGATCACAAGACTAAATAATGAAAAAGAAGATAAGAAGGTAGATGACGAGATTAGCAAAAGTCTTGAAATTATTGTCCATCTCAAGACCCAAAATGAAGAAGCCAAAAGGGTAGAGGAGCTATTGAAGAATCAAGTAAATGAAAAGGAAGATTCATGTCATAAGTTAGAAGCTGAAGTTGTTGATATTAGAAATAAAGTGGAGAAGTCAAACAAATTATTGCATAGCTCAACAATCTTTAATGAGATCTTGGAAAGACAAAGATCACCAAATGATAAATCAGGTCTTGGATACAAGAGATAAGCTACACATGTTGAAGGAAGCACCTCAAAGAAGCATGAGGTAAGTCCCTCACTCTCAAAGGATGAAGACAATGTTACAAGTCAACCATCTACACAAGGCAAGGAAAATTTCAAAATAACAAATCAAGGAATACATCAAGAAGACATATTTACACCTCAAAAGGGATGGACACCAAAGCAAATGTATGAAAGTGTTTTTTATGGTCAAGTTTATTCATGTAATGAATATGGTCACAAAGCTTTGGAATGCATATCTTATCCAAGGAGAGATAATGGAAGATTTCATAAAACCATAAGGTGTTGGAGATGTGAGCAAGTAGGACACATTGTTGTTCACTGTCACACCATGATATGCTACAATTGTAGTGGATTTGGCCACAAATCCCAGGATTGTTGGAACATAAGAAGAAAGTCCATGATGAGGAATTCATATAGCATGACTAGAATAAGGAATGAAGTAAGGAAGGGAGACATATTTGAAAAGATGGAAGCTCAAAGATCTAGTTATGAGAAGCAAGGAAAAATTTAGAAGTGGCTGAAGAAGACTGAACAACTAGAGAAGAATGGAAGTCTTAAGGGAAGCTCAAGTGTGTCATATACTGAAGCATACGTGGGTGACAGTGGTAAAAGTTGCGTACATACATGGGATGACCTTGAATAGGTCACATAAATACATGGGTTGTCTATGCAATAGGCCATGTATATGTGGTAAAGCCTTGGGAAAAAGGCTATGCACATGGGTTGCAGCTTGATGTGATGGTATAACTCTATGTTGCAGGGTCTGACATAGTTTGTTGTAGGTTTCGACATTGTTTGCTGTAGGTTTTCATCATTACATATTGGATTATGTATGGTGATGATATATATTGAAAGGCTATCTTGGATGCATGGAACTAACGCATGAGTATGGATTGAGGCATTTTTTGTTGAAGAAAAATGTTGGTTATGACAATGAAGTTATGGCACTTTTGTTTTGAGATATATCAAGATGATGCTAGCTAGAAATGTCATTGATCTATTGAGGCACACTTATAATACATATTGATTGCTCAAGTATTTGTTGTGGTGTATGGAGATTGAGGCTAATTTGTTGGGGTACATGGCTGGTACATATTTGAGTTTCATTGATATATCTTATGATGTATTATTGAAGCATATTTATTGGATATCTTGGTGCATGCATTTGACATATGGTTGGACTACATATTGGGACATGTAGTTGGTGAGTTGATGAGGTGATCATGTTGTATATCATTGATGAGTTTGATCTATAGTTGCAGGGGTGATTTTAAGGATGGAAATTTATTTTAAAATGTAGAAACCTTGGCGAATATTATTGATCCTTCATATGTCAACTATAAATGTTTGGCAATATGTTTTTTTAAATATTCAAATTTCTATGTATTTTATATAGTTTTTATAAAATTTTGGCGATTTTTAAGGTAAAATAATTTTATCCTATAGAATTTGAGCAAATCATTTTTAAAATAACGAATCTCGTTTTTTGAAACACCATGGAAAATTAGCCCATGAGAGAATTTTAGCCCCTAAAATCATCCTTGTATAATTGATGCATGATTGGTACACTCCTAGCACATTGGTAGAGGCACCTACTAACAGTTTGATTGGCACATGTTTTATGGTGGATTTGGCATACATGTATGAGGATTCATCTTATTTTGGTATTGATGCATTGTTGACATACTTTCTTGGTACAAGTGGTGATACATGTTGATGTACATGTTTGGTACACTCATAGATGGTATATGTTTGGATGATGAGTACTTGGCTAAAAGTACATCATTGATATTACTTTATTAGCATATACTTTGGTACATGAGACATTTGATGGTTGCGGCACTTGATTCATGGTAGAGGTATATCATTAATGATATGACACTTGTTTTGAAGCACACGGTTGACATGTTGGTAGAGGTATATGGTTCATACACTCCATTGATGATACCTTATGGCACATTTTATGGTGTTGATGTACATGGTTGATGTACATGGGTGTTGTGCATAGTGGGAACACAATTTGGTACATAATGTACTTGGTTAATGGTGTATTCATGATTCTATATTTCATTGTTGACATATCTTTTCTTTCATGGTATGGCACGCGTTTTTATGCATGGACAGGTCCAAGGATCATCATAGAAAGAGAGGTTATTATATGATCCAATTGAGCAGTAGCATTTGCAGTAGAAGCATATTGTAGTGGTAGCATATTTGTCATATTGCAAAGAATATAGGGGGATACATACCCATAGGGGGAGTCATTCTTCTTCCCATGATTCTAGGAGGAAAGAGCCCTATATTTGGAGAAAGGGAAAAGAGGCATAGTTCCAGGGGGAGAGATGATCATAGGGGAAACATGAGCGATATATATTCAACATTTTATTAGAGTGATTTCCCATGTTCAAAAGGGGAGATATTATCAAAGGCATTCAGAAACGGGGAGCAGCCCCAAAGGAGAGTTCAAACAGGGGGATTAGCCCCAAGGAGAGAAATACCCTTTTCCATTGATGTCAAAGGGGGATAGATAGTCACAATCATGTGATTGATGACTATTGATGTAGATTCAACAATGCTTTGTCTACATGTTGATATCAATGATTGGTGTTGACATCAATGTTGGTATTGCCATCAATTCCAAAGGGGGGTATTGTTGTATCATGTTGTCATTGATGCCAAAGGTTTGATTGATTGATGTCAAAGGATTGATGTCCATTAATTGATTGATGTCAAAGGATTGATGTCCATTAATTGATTGATGTCAATGGATTGATTAATGCCAAAGGACTGATTGATTGATTGATTGATGTCAAAGGAACAATGTCTTGTCATAGCATACTAATGTAATATGTATTGTCCTTGATATGAATGGATAGATGTCAAGTGGAATCATAGTCATATGATGTGATGCATAGATGAAGAAGGATAAATGAGTTATCATTGATACATGATGAAGATGGATCGATGATGTTTCCTTGATATATGATGCATAGTTAGGTTGATGTAAAGATGACTCATTATTGTCTTATCATGGTTGATTAGAATTACAAATGGATGAACTCCAAAGTGGTCCCCTTATGGTGAAAGCCCTCACGAGAAGATTCTTTCTGTTTGACTTATCCTATAAGTATGTTTAGATAACCCATGCTTATATATGGAATAATGAGATGAGTATCAGTGAATTTGTTAGTGAAACTATCCTAGATGGATAGTGCTTGTCATGCCATTTCTTGTGGTATGTGGAATGCCACACAAATCCTCATGGTTTGAGAGTTATGGACTTACGAAGTTGAAGGATCCTCATATGATGGCTTGAAGCCCCAACAAGTCAAAGAAGTAAAAAATGCCTACAAATAAGATATTATTTAAATAAAGAGAAGTGACTATTTAAATAATAAAATAAAGTGATAAAGTCAAGGAAGATTATTTTAATAATCAAATAAATGAAGAACTTTCTATTTGTGGAAAGTAGTTAACCCTAAAATGAGGAAAGAGGGTTATGTGGTCAAGTGGCTATTGGATAGATGGACAAGTGGAAAATTGGTCAAAGTTGACATAAGTGATTATGTGGACAAAGTGGCTATGTGGGCCAAGTGACCTAGAAGATTCTTCTAAGGAAGCTACTTGGAGAGTATAAATAAGAGGCAAGGGGTCTCTTGTAACATGTATCTCTTGAGAATGAATTGAAGATCTATTCTGAGAGAGAAGAGATATGGAGGATCTCATGGACACATCAAAGTTTCAGTAAGTCTGAGATAATGACGGCAAAAATCTTGGATGTTCATAAACCCTAGTTTTTGAGGTATGCGCGGGCTGCAATGAGCCGTGGAGCGTACATACACGGGATGAATGAGGACCGAGCACATACAGTGAATGAAGTCATGAATACTTGTGTGTGAGATGGTGCCAGGATCTTGAAGAATGAAGTAGGTTCCACATCTGCATTATATACGCTCATATATAGAAACTCTGGTATGGTTACATTGTTGACTTGATGGATACTCTTGCTTGTTGTGTGGTGAATGCATAAGGTATTCTTGGTATGGCTGTTGTGATTTGGTTTGTATTGGTTGATGGATTGATAAAAACTCTTATGATTTAGTATTGATATGATTTCTATAGTATGTTGATTTCTTATACATGATTGAGTAACATTCATAATATATGGTTGAGAAGCATGAGTTAGTTGTTGGAGAGATTGAATGGGTTGTGACTAGTTATGGTTCATATTGGACAATGAAAGACAGAAGAGAATGTTAGTGAAGGTTGTTGAGGATATGATTTCATCTTGAACAAAAAACCCTAAGTAGCTCATAAGTGATACACAGGTTGTAGTACAAACTAGCCACATACACATGTGAGTTGTACTATTGGTAGGGTGCGTACATATGCGTGCTACACTACTGAAAGATCATGTACCTATTGATAGATTGATATCTGTTGAGGATTGTTGCCTGATGTAGGAGCATCGCCAACATCAAGCGAGCGTGGGGCAAGCGCCAACGCATTTTGGACACATGATAAATTGTTTAAAAATTTTTGAACATGGATGCGCCAAACGTAAATGTAATAGTTAAGGAGAGGCGTACTTATAGATTGTAATCAGACCTTGAGTGACCAACTCTCGTCTGAAGGACTAAGAAGGCATTTATGTTAGTAGGTAGCTTTGAATTCTCATATTAGACAGTTTTAGGAGTGGAGGGAAAATGGATATAGACACCCTCATTGTAGTATTGTATGATAGTGAAGAACATTACCAAGAGAAGAGCATACAGATCTAGAACAGAGAAACTGTGTTTGAAAAACACCCATGTACAGATATTTGAGTTAATAGAAGGAGTCTTAATTCAACTTCATGGTGTTGTATTTGTTTCTTGTATGTGTATGCTGAATGGTATGTTCATGGTTTTACTCTTTCTGTTATACATTTTCTTTCTATGCTGTGTATGAATGATTTCAGGATTATGTTTGAAGTTTGAGAGAGAAAGAGTTAGGAAATGAGTTTCAATTATTTCTCTGTCTGAGCAAGAGTTCCTGCAAGGAGTGTCGTTGAATTGTCCGCACGGAGTGCGTTGACAAAAGGGTTCAGAGGTTTTGTCTCTAAAAACTCAAATAGGTTAGATTTTGTTCTCATTTCCTCAAAGGTGCAGTTAGGCACAGGAGTCATGCAAAGTGTGCATAGGCTGAGTGAAGCTTTTGGGGTTTGTAACCTAAATGAATTGTTGAGAGACTGCTGCTGTAGGGAGTGTGCAGAGTCGAAAGGAGTTCAACACTTGAAAGTGTTTGAAGGTCCGCCGCAAGGAGTGCCAGCAGGAGTTTTTCTAAAAGACTTGAAGTCATGGAAAACCTCAGAAGGGTTCGAACCTTCGAAGTTGTCGAAGGGAAGCAAAAGGTTAAGTGCCATGAAGAATTGAAAGGAGGTGCAGTGACATCATGTTGTAGAAGGACAAGTTCCACAAAGAGAAATATTTTATTTAAAATTTCATGGAGGTTCTCAAGGGAAGAGACGAACAGTTGAAATTCTCCGTAGAGAATTTGCGAAGTCCCACCAGCCGTTCGATCTGACAGAGAAGCAAGGGGGTTATGATTGTTTCCCCAGTTTAAAGCTCAGGAGATCATGAGCTGTCAACCCTCACTTAGATACCCGTCAGTCGTAGGATCTGATAGGAGTTGCATGAGGTTTAAACCCTCGCAGGTAGAGTGAAAGTCCCGAAAGGCGTCGGGATATCAGGACTTCGGAATTCGGGATATCGGAAGTCTTGAGGGCAGAAGATCGGGTAACTCCACGATGAAAACCCTAAAACAGATCTGAGCCATCCATCGGTTTAGACATGTGGCGAAGATCGGGAGCCATTGGCATATCGGGATTCGACATTTCGCGAATCCTGAAGACGAGACGTCCGGAGAATTTGAAATCGCGAAATCACGAAATGATTGAGGACCGTCCATCATAGGAGGACGCATGGCGGAAATCCTTGAGTTTGGGGAAAATCTCGATAGAAAAGTCCATCGACTTATCGGGGTTCGACATTTCGCGAATGATGAAGACAAGAAGCACGCACATTTCAGAAACGCGAAGTCCGAAATCCCGACAAGGTGGAAAGCTTCGTTGTGGGGCCAGCTGACGTCATCTCATCCTATAGGAGGTCAGGAATCGGAACCTTGGGAGTTCCGAGGGAAAGAACCCATAGGCATTTGATTTCCCAAAATCGCAAAGTGACAAGGATCGTCCATCTCGAGGGGATGCGTGGAAACAATCTAGGGTTTCGGAAAAAAATCTTGAAAGGCAAGGTCATTTCGACACTTCGGGAGTCGAGAGACCAAGAGTTTAGGTGCTTGAGTCACGAAACCCCGAAAGGGACTGTGGTCATATAAGGGGTGGTCATGTGGACCAAAGGTATATCCCAGGGGGCTAACTGAAGTTAAAGTCGTTTCGACAAATTGGCATATCAGAGATCGGGGGATCGAGAAGACTGAGGTTCTCGACAACGGGAATCAGAAAACCCCGAAACCCGAAATTTCTGTCGAGGAGAGATCAGGTATATGCAGAAGCCGTGACAGGGGAAAAGGAAGGACCTGTGCATTGGGTTTTTAATAGAGATTCTAGTGAGGAATCGAAAAAGCCACTTTGGCTCGAAGGTGAAATTAGAACGATCCGTTAAGACCGGGAGGTCAGCGCAGAGACTATGGCCGAGGCAGAGGCATTGTCAGTGTCATTGCCTCATCTTAGTAGGTGCTGAGGGTGTAATATGAGTCTTGCATTATAGAGTTGGTGCTCTTGTAGAGTTGTACTCTATTCAATTGTTGTTGATAACCCAAGGATTGTAGTTCGTAATAAAAATAAAATTGTACATACATCTTGTGTTCCTTGTGGTGATGAATTGTTGATGATATATGTTGATGTTATCTGTTATTGATGTATATTTACATTTGACTGGTTATTTATGAAAGTAATAATTATTGAGTAAATGTTGGTTTCTAACTAAGAAGTTTGTGAAAGGGAAAAGTTTGTGAAAGAGCCCCACACTCATTCACCCCCCCCTCTAAGTGTGGTTGGTGTGTCTAACGGACCATGTTTTATATAATAGATACAAAATAAATTTGAAAGACCTAACTAAGAATATGCATGGTACTGAGATAATAAAGTTTTCTAGCTCACAAGGTCTAACAATTTGCAATGGTCTAATGAAGTGGGAGAAACCTAACTACATGACTTGTATCCATGGGCTAGGTAATATCATATATCTCTGTATACAACGAAATGATCATTTTTTACCTTTCAAATGACCATGACCGTGACTATGATCATAGACCTTTAAATCTAACTCTAAAGTTTATCATGCACAAAAAGCTCATTGAAGAGAACTCCAATAAACAAAGGAACTTGTTTTTTGAAAAAAATAAATCTCATATCTTCTTAAAGGATTCAAACACTCAATTAAATATTCTATCATATAAAAAGAATATTGAAGATCTATATCATAATTTTATGACAACTCTCTCTACTTCCATAAAAAAAATCTCTATCGAAGTCTTTTGTAAAAGAAAAAATAGAATTTCCTACCCTTGGTATGATAATGAGTGTAAACATTCTAGAAAATCCATTAGGGGTGCCTCTAACGAGTCTTTAAAATTCAATAAGATTTATACATAAAAATCCCTAATTAAAAGGAAAAAAAGGAACTACATAAATAGAAAGCAAAATAATCTCTTGCACCTATCCAAGTATATCCAAATAAATTTTGGAGGAAAATTTTGACTCGTAAAACTAAAGAAATGGGTATGATTTCCCTAACAAATTGGAAATCCCACCTTAAAAACTTTACAAATCCCTTGAAGTTCACATTACAAACATTTCTACTGAGGATTGATTTTTTTCTATAGAATACATAATGTTTAGGTTTAAACGACTCGAAAATGGGAAAGCTAAGGACATCGAAGGCTACCAAAATGAAATATTACAAATTGGAGGACCTATTCTCATCTCTCACATACACACGCTCTTCAACTTAACAATCAAGTAGGGATTCCTTAAATCCTAGACTCAAATCCTCTTTAGACCTATTTTTAAAAGTGGGGATAAAAGAAATCCCTCCAATTATAGGGCCATTATGATGAGCCCCAGTTTAGCCAAGCTATATAGAAGTATTTTGGAAAAATGATAAGTATATGGATAGAAAGCCATGGAAAAAGAGTTAAAGGACATGTTAGATTTAGAGACTATCATTTAGCTGTGAACCACCTTTTCATGCTTAGGATCATTGCAGAGGAATGGCACAATAATAAAACCAATCTCCTTTCTTGTTTCATTGAATTTAGGAAATATTTTGAAATTGTTCCTAGGACTAACCTTTGGAATAGGTTAGAAGCACTAAAATTTCCCTTTAAGTTGAGAGATGTTGCGGTATGGTTTTATGAGACCGTTACTGCCAATTTTAGGGGTAATAAGGGATGATCGAAAAAAATTAACTATAATATTGGAGTCAATAAAGGTTGTCCTCTATCCCGTTGATACGAAAAATCCGTAAATATGACTTCTCTCTTTATATATATACATGAAATATCTAACTTGATCTAGAATAATTTACTGATCGTATTGGGGTGGTTTGTAGAATTCTGATGATGTGCTTTTTACCCAAAAACTCATAAACTGAAGATTATATTTTCTTGATGATGGTGAGATGACACAGTAGAAAATAAAAGAACTCAAATTACATACTTTTGTTTCGTATTTAAGTTCCCTTCAATCCAATCAAAACTACTTTCTCCATCTCAAATACCAAAAACACATATAAAATGAATTACATATGAAAATTTAATGGATTCCCTTTAATTCCATTATTCAAGACAAGAAAATAACTTCACCATTGAAATCCTTGTGAAATTATGATAATTTTGACTATAAAGTCGAAAAAATTCAAAACTGGCTCCATTACTCCCTTTTTGGCATGCAAAACAATGCATTAAATGCCCATTAATGACAAATTGATCAATTTGTTTTTTAAAAATGACCTAAAATAAAAAAAACTGACCTTGTATTCATGATACTTGCAAATAATTGTGCAAAATTGATATAAAATACTTGAAATTCCGTCAAAGTACCATTTGACATGTTTTACGATGCAACACAAAACTTTGGTTGTACTTGCACGTACTTCAATGCATTTGTACTACCTCGAGATTCATTCCCTATATTGGATTCTGTGTACCCCTATATCTATTTATAGGGATGTGTACAATGCGTTGGGATCTATGCCCAATATATAGGGCATATATCTAACCTCCTATCTGCACTAAACTACAACTTATTACTAAGTTTGGTGGGAATCCCGCAAAATATGGAGCATTGGCATATTGGTTAAAACCTCTCACTAAAATAGTGGAGGTCGGGGTTGGATCCCCTTCCATGACATATTCATTGGTTAGTTTATAACAAATGGTTATATATTTTATAACCATATGTTATATATATGGTTATAACATATAGTAATATACATGGGTTTGCTCGTTATTACATTAGCCCCGCATGGAATTAAGTATTGGTTACATGGTGTATACAATAACTAGGGGTTGGAGATAGTCCTCGGTCCCTTTCTCCCTCCATATGAACTTAACATTAATTTAAAATAAAGGTTTCCATATAGTCTTAAGTAACACCATGAGGGGGCAATGGTAATGGGGTTGTGTTAAGTCTTGGAGGGTTATGGAAGTCATGGGTTTGACCCCCGTCGACTTCATATCTTTGTGTTTATTTTATTCAATAGGTTAATCAGTTTGTTTCGCTCCTAAATACGGATTAGTGGTATCAGATCGACATGCTCTTCATTTATTTTTCTGTGTGCATGTCCCTATCAAGATCTGGGTACAAAAAGTTGGGACTCAAACCAGTCAATTCGTTACAATATCAGCTGCGTCAAGCCTGAAAATAAACCATGGGGGACAAAAATAAATATGATCGAGTAGGAGATCCTTTTAAAATGTTGCTTGAGGAATCCCTCTCATGACAAAGGAACAAAATGATGGAAAAATTTGTGCAAATCCTTCGAAGACTGCCATAGGAGAAGCATCTTCATCAAGTGGTCATGCAACCCCCTTCAAGGTATAGATAAATTTTTATATCCCAGTATTTGAAGGACTGATAGATGCAGATGTTGTAGATAAATGGTTGAATCTTCTCAAAGGCTATTTTTTGGTCGACAATTTTTCCGATAGGGAAAATATTACTTTTGCACTCATCAAGGTCATCCCCCATGTTAAGGACTGGTGGGATACTTACTCTGAATAAAGGGCCATAGAGGAATCAACAATATTTGTGGTTTCCCCTACATGGGATTCCTTTCGGGATGCCATTAAAGAACAATACTATCCAGTTGGAAGCTACGAGGACCAATACACCTAATGGACCACCCTGCATCAAGAAAGGGACCAAAAAGTACCAGATTTCATCAATAATTTCCATACCCTTCACACCAAATTGGGTATCAAAGACTCTGAGCGACATCTGGTGCTAAAATATTGTGATTGTTTGCATAGATAAATTCAAACATAAATGTATTTTTTGGACATCGCCTCATTGAGTATGACTTATAGATATGTTTTTAAGATCGAGCATAAATTTAAGCAGAAGAGGCGAGAGTTTGGATCTGCAAAATCCTCAAAGATGAAGAACGGAAAATGTGGCCCCAACCCACATGGCAAGGGATGGAGAAAATATGACCACTCTCAGGACAACCAATCCAAGACGCAACACAATAAGGGCAATGAAAGGACGAAGAATGACATGGAAAAATGGTGTGAATACCATAAAATCCCTTGGCATAACACTGAAGAATGTCTCTCCAAGAAGTCACTTGTGGTCGAGATGAAGGCATCCGAGTCTGAGGCTGATTCTGACTCCAAATTAAATCTAGAAGGAGGGGAGAAAATTATAGATGATGAACGCAGTTCCACTGTCACTACCACCAAAGTCCATCCAAGCGAGCCAGAAGAACCAGAGGAAGGGGAATACCTTTTTCACTCACAGATGTTGGTAAAGGGGGATTTGCTTCATTTCATTGTCAATAGCGACATTCAGAAGAAACTGATCTCATCATAGGTCATCAAGAGATTGGATCTACCAACGACACTACATCCATAGTCGTACACCATCGGCTGGCTTCTCCAAGGAAGAGATCTTTGTGTCAACCAACAGTGTCATTTTCCCTACTGCATCAATCCTTTCGAAGATGAGGTATTGTGTGATATTTATCCCCTTGAAGTTTGTGATGTTATTTTAGGACAACCATATTTTTGGAAGCATCATGTTGTGTATGAGTCTAGACCCTACAATGTTATTGTTACTTTGGGTAAACAATTGTGCATGGTAACAGGGGTAGCGCCACCTATCGATATTTCTTTAATCTATGCTAAGAATTGCAATAAGGTCATTTCATAGACTAGGAAGTTTTTATTCTTTGTGATCCATGCTCACAGTAAGCAGAAGGTCACCGCCACATCCATGGACTCTACACAGAGCTTCTCTTTGCAGCAAAATCAAGTGGACGTGATCATGGAGGAGTACATATACATCTTCTCCTCACCCACTAGGGTACCGACGCACTGCCAAGTCAAGAATCCAATTGATCTGACCCTTGGTGCACCTCTTCCTAATGGAAAATGATGAAATCAAGTGGAAAATCCAAGATCTTATTCAAAAGGGACACATCAGACCCAACTCTTCCCCTTGCGAAAGCTCGATTGTACTGGTGTAGAAGAAGGACGAGACCCGGCGACTCTGCATTGATTACATAGCATTAAACAAAATCACAGTCAGGAACTGGTAGCCAATTCCCAGGATTGATGACCTACTTGACCAACTCAAGGGGGAAAAATTCTTCAGCAAGATTGACCTAAAGTTTGGCTACCACTAGGTTCCCATCGAACCAAATGATGTATGGAAGACAACCTTCAAATCCAAAGAAGATCTCTTTGAATGGCTGGTCATGCCCTTTGGCTTAACAAATTCACAAACCACTTTCATGAGATTGATGGATGATGGATTGACACCCTTCACTAACTCTTTTGTGGTGGTATATTTGGATGACATCCTCATCTTCAACATAACTTGGGAGGAGCACATGTGACATATTCAATGGATTTTGAGCACTCTACGACAACACAAGCTATATGCCAACTTGGAAAAATGCTCCTTTGGCATGAAAAAGGTCCAATACTTGAGATACATTGTTGATGAGCATGGGGTACATGCTGATATAGCTAAAATCCAAGTCATCTCTGACTGGCCAGCCCTGACCACACTCACTGAGCTTTGGAACTTCATGGGACTAGACAACCTCTATCGACTGTTCATGTTGGGATTCTCCTATATTGCATGAGCCCTCATCCAAGTGACCAAGGGTGGTGGTAGGGAAACGTTCATGTGGGGAAGGAATAACAATGGGAATTTGATGATATGAAGCATCGCTTGTGCTTAGCTCTGGTACTCTCCTTTCTCGATCTGCAACAATCATTCAAGATTGAGACTGATGGATCTGACTATATTGTAGGCACAGTCCTCAGTCATCATGGTCATTCGGTGGCATACCATAGTGATAAACTCTTAGATACTGTATGGAAATACCCCACCTATGACAAATAAATGTATTCCATTGTCCAAGTATGTCGTCAATGGAAACATTACATTATCGGAAAGGAGACAATCATCCACACTAATCACAAGCCTATGCAGTTCATACAAACACAGGGGAAATTGCAGAATGACCTCCATCAGAAGTGGTCCACATGCCTACAGTAGTTCCATCTCAACATCAAGTATAAGAAAGGGAGCTCAAATCGTGTCACTGAATGCCTCAATTGACCTCACGTGGCTGCACTCACCACTATGCTCCATTCCTGTGGACATGAGGCATCTGAGTGGCCCCAACTTTATCAACAAGATCCAAACTTCTCCACCACCTCTCATCTGGGCCATCTCTATTTTCCTAGAAGTGAGCATGGAAAGATGACTTAGGAATCCTACTACAGTCAGATGGCAGGGCATTTTGGTGTGGAGAAAACTGTGGTCATTCTTCAGAAACATTATTATTGGCCAAAACTTCGACAAGACATCAACAAGTATATCAAATCTTGTACTGCATGTGCCATTTCCAATCCTACCATCAAGAAGCAAGGCTTATACACTCCTCTTCCTACTCTTGAGAAGCCTTGGGAATCCATCTCCATGGATCACATTTCTAGCCTTCCGTTCACCAAGAAAGGGAATGATTGTGTATTTGTGGTTGTTGATCGGTTTTCAAAGATGGCCATCCTTAGAGCTTGTAAGAAGAATATCAAAGTGACAAATACTTCCAATATCTTCTTCGAATGAGTATAGGTTGACTTTTTGATACAACATACCATCATATTTGACTGGGATAGTAGGTTCCTCAACACATTTTGGTCAAGTCTCTGGTCACTGTTGGACACAAGATCACTAAATCCACTACTTTCCAGCCCCAAACAGATGGCCAAACTAAGGTCGTCAATTGTATTATTGTGCACATTGTGTGCATGTACAACTCCAAGCATCTGTGTATATGGGATGAGAATCTCCCCTATGTTCAACACAGTTACAACAAGGCTCTCCATAGCTCCATCGAGCATAGCTCATTTCATGTGGGGCTAGGATTCTAACCCTTGGGTCCCATTGATGTTGCACTACCTCTTGCGACCACACAAACAAACTCTTCCCATGTTCAATCTCGGACTGACAAAGCCACCATATTCATTGAGAGGATACATCACATCTGCCAACAGGTCCATGAGATTTTGCAGAAAGACAATGCTAAGTACAAGTAATGCTATGATCAACATAGGGTACCGTACAAGTTTTAGGTTGGAGACAAAGTATGGTTAGATTTGTAGAAGGAGCATCTTACAGGGCCCCATCGAAAACTCTTCCCACTTTTCTATAGGCCTTACGCTATCTCCAAGGCTGTGGGTAGCAATGATTTTGGGCTCAAAAATCCACCCTTCCTTGGCTTGCACCCAATATTCAATATGGACCTCCTTCAACCATATTTCCCACCATTATTGGACACCTCAGAGATCACACTGATGACACCAAAAAATCTCAATCTTGACTACATGGAACAAGCATTCACTGATAAGATAGTGGACACACATGTCAAGGGAACTCACTAGCAGAGGATCCAACTTTATTAGGTTGTTAAGGTAGGGCAACTCCTATGCCATGGAAAGTGGCTCACCCAGGACCAAATCCAGGGGAATTTTTTTCACGTGATGTGGGAACTCAATGTAATGGATACCATTGCTTCCTAAGGGGGTAGGATTGATCCATGTGGATATTGGTGCCCACCCACCTATTCCAACTGGATCCTCTTGACTGTTTTTAGTTCAACATGTTTTTTTGTAATTCTTTGTAATTGTGGGTTCTACACTTCTGGGGTTGACTGAATCCCTACACATCTTCCAGGTGTATATTGGTGGCCTCCCATCTAATCCAATTGGATTATTTTGTATGTTTTCATGTCAACATATCTTGCTGTACTTTTAGGGCTGTTTTGGGGCCCTAAACATTTTTTTTTCTTGTCAGAGTCAAACTATAGATGGAGTCAGAGTTTGATGGTGTAATTTGTATTTATCTAAAATACCTTTCCAATGAGCTATCACGCACCTAAATCAAAGGCCATATGAAAAAGTTACTACCCTCGGAAGTTGGGGTACCAACTTACCCATAGGGGCCCACATCAGTTTTGGTGTTTCACCTCCTAGGGTTAGGTGTTTGGATGTCTAGGGTTTTGGAATTCATGAGTAATATAAAAAAGGCCCATGTATCCTCATTGTAATCATTCTTCTCAGATGGATGTGCTTAGCAACCACATCTCTTCTCATAGATAGCTACCACCATTCGAGCAAGTGTTTCAGTTCAACAGTTTTACAGTTTTAGTCTATTTTATTTATTCAATAGAAGATATTCTTCACTGAATATATGTGTTTTTGTTCATATCTCTGTGTTTATTTTATTCATTATGTTAATTAATTAGTTCTGCTCCTAAATCTGGATCAACTTCCATGTGGCAACCTCTCATTGGTTGAACTTGTGCCATGTGTCATTCAATTATTGGACCACTTGGAGTCACCACTTCTCAGTCGACTGCTGATGAACATTGCCATGTCACCTGCTATACAAACATGTGCCACATCTCACCCTTGTAGTGGTGACACATGTCACCTCTTTTTTCCCTTTGACTTTTGACTTTTCCTATTTGACCCAAACTTTGACTATTTATAGCTTTTTTCATACAAACTCTCTTTGAATTGTACTTTGCACCCTTGGAAAGCTGAGGATGAGCTCTATGGAATGATGTCATTTTTGGGATGATTTGAGAGGGTCAAAATTTGAGCATTTATGGATCCCCTGGGACCTCCGTGAGTGTTCTGGAGCCTCCCAGACCTCTATGAGAATTCCTTATATAATTCTAGATCACTCGTACTCTTTTTTTCATATACATTGACAAGTTAGAAGATTTTTTGGAATTTGTGGGTTGTGTTGGACAGACTATTGCTAGTATAGTCATCATCTATCTCCTATATGTCGATGATATTGTTCTTTTGGAAATAAATCCATATAACCTCAGAAAGTTGCTTAGAATATTCAAGGAATTATTCTCTATTACAAGTATGACATTGCACATTGAAAAAACAAAGGTTATGATAAGTAAATCCCAATAGCTTATGATAGTTTCATGTATGACAACAATAGCTTGGAGGAAGTGTCTTCATACAAGTATATTGGAATTGATATTCATCACAAGCTCAACTAGAACTATATCATTGAAAGAAGGATAAATGGAGGGTGGAAAGCTTATTATGGGCTTGAAAATAATTGTAAATTAGTAGACCTTTGACTATGATATAAGAAAAACCCCTCTTTGAGACTGTTGTTGCTTCTGTTATCTTATATGGATGTGGAGTTTGGGAATTGTACAATATCTCTCGAGAAACTTGGAGAAAGATCTAGAACAAATCCAAAATAATTTTATCACTTATAATCTCAAATTTAATGGAAATACATCCAATTTTATCCTCGTCATAGAAGTGATCATTTCCCCCATTGAGAGCACAACTATGATTAGGTACTTAATGTACAAGAACATGATAAACAACATGGATGACGCACAACTCGCCAAAATTGCTTCAAAATCCATCCAAAATCACGAACGACTTAAGAGGGGATGACACAATGATCTCAAGTCTTGGCTAAATTATTGGGGAATAAAGGAAGAGGTTATTCTATAGAATAATGATGATATTAAAAATATCATTAAAGATAAATTTAAGGGGATTCTTTGGTGTGGTAAAGAATTAGAGGATAAAATAAAATTAATATATTATAAGGAGGTGGTTAACCTTAATATTGAAGATCATAAGTATCTTTTTGTTTTGACTACCGTAAGGAAGAGAATCAATATTGCTAAAATAAGAACCAATTCTCATGAGTTGCATAGTGAAACTGGGCGTTGGACAAATCCCAAAACATGTCATGAAAGAATTTTTCACCTTTGTGACACTCAAAGGGTTGAACATGAGAAGTACTTTCTCCTAGAGTGCCATGTGTATATCCAAATTAGATCTCAATTTCGAAATATTTCTCACAATACTAACATTCCTAACCTTCTAAGTCACAAAAAATACAATGATCTTGGAATGCTTCTCCTAATGCTTTCCGAGCATCGAAATAACATTCTAAAAATTTCAAAGTGATCTCTTACCTTTCTTAAGTTCCTATAGACCAATCTTTATCTTAGTGGATGTTAACCATCATCATCATCATCATTATCATCTCACCCACACTTAATTTTTTATAATATGTTTTTAAACATGTTTTGTTTCTAATTTTTTAAATGTGTTTAAAATGAAATGATACTTGATTATTTAAAAAAATAAAAAAACTATTTTTTTGTTTTAAAATTTGTATTTAAAAAAATTATATTTTTAATTTAAAAATATGTGTTCTTTTGTGATTTATTTTCATTTTCTTCTATTTTTTTTTTCTTTTAATTTATTTTTTGTGTAACAATATTGTTATTTTATTTCATGTTTTAAAAATGCTACAAT
>ML814559.1:47925-110927 GCA_009831015.1 Picea engelmannii | reverse complement strand
TCAAACTACGTGTATCTTGTGAGTATGTCTCACGGTCTCTCGAACAGATGGATCAAATTATACTATGGACCCCGGTGTTGATTACCAGGTACTCCAATGGTTACATGTTTGGCCGCATCATATTTTCGGTGAGTCAGAGTTTTATGTGTTCTAATTGTTTTTTGGGAAATCGATATCTTAAAATTGGCCAAACCAAACCCTAATCAGCAAAATCCCTATCTAACTTTACCGCTGAGTGAGCCAAATTCTTCAAATTTGAAAAAAAAGACAGTTTGAATGCTGTTTTTATCCATCCCACCAGAAAAAAGTCATTAAAGCTCTAGATGCATCGTGGCATGGAAAGAAGTCATTAAAGCTCTAGAGTTTATTGCAGTCAGCATGGTGGCATGGAATTTATTTTAGTGCTTTTGCTATATAAGTTTCATATATTTATAATGACTCTATGCCTAGAAAACATGTCAACTGACGGTTACCGGAGACTCGAGAGCCCGAATCCAGCATCTCGATATGACTGAGCCGCCCTCATTGCAATTTATCTGCCAGCATCTCGACATGACTGAGCTGCCCTCATAGTCGTCGGATAACGAAAGGTAAGTCGAAATCAAGGAGTCGGCCACTTTTACGTAAAAGCCTTTGCACGATGGCCGTCCAAAGCTCGCTCTCTAGCAGGACCTGGGCCAGGTACAGTCTTGATAGAAATATGGATAGTTGTGGGTGAGACGGGGATGGAATTGAATTGATTTTGATTAGATAGTTCGGTTTTCAAAAAGGGTATAAAATTTTTAATATTCTTATAAAAGTCAGTTCAAATGTTGAATATATTTATCAAATTATCAAATTTGAAAGATGAATTTGTTTATAAAAGTCAGTTAAATTGTTGAGTATATTTATCAAATTATAAAATTTAAAAGATGAATTAGTTTTTAAATTCTAGTCGTAAAGTCTAATATAAAATTATTGAAAAAATATTAATTTTATTAAAAAAAAAATTAAAAAGTTTTAAAAATTGGAAGTAGGTTTAATTAGCACAGCCGCTAACTCGCGGCTGAGAACGTCGAAAAGTCGGCTAAGAACGCGTGCCATAAAACTTCTGTGGTAATTTGTAATTCGTCTGTGGTGGTAATTTGTAATTCGTCTGTGGTAATATGAAACGTTTGGCTGCACGGTTTAATCCTATTTAATCATTTAAACGTGGCAATTACATATCCTTACAGTAGTTTTTTAATGTGATTAGATAAATGTTAAAAAGTAAACATGTTAAGGGATGTCTTGATAAATGCAAGAAAGTTATAAACAATAAATCTGACCCATTGATTTTGGAGGACGACTAAGAATATATCAACATCTTCAATGCATAGCCATCAGATTAGGGTTTAAGGTTAAATAAGGTTAAAAGATCATTAATTGTACCCATTTTCAATAGATGTACCCTTTCAGAGTAAAAATCTTAGATCATATCTAAAAAGTGAAACTATTTCGAATACGCAAATTCCTATCATGTTGCTTGACTGAAACTTCTAAATCAAAAGTCGTGTTGTAATCGTATGCCTAGTACATTCAGCGACACTATTTCGGAGTAGAAATATTAGGGTCAACGTTCAAATTTTACCGGGCCGAATCGTTATGCACCAGAAAAGCCTTTAAAACTCTTCCTTACTCACCCCAGGTTCCATCCAAGTTATGATATCTCTGTGAAGCCTTTTTTGGCAGCTCCATCAGGCAACCCACTCCCTGGCGAGCGTCCGTGCCTTGATAGCCGATTCACAGCGACTGTCCGCAACCATGATATGCGGCTGAATTACGGTGAAGATTCCATGATATGACGGCACGGAAACCCTCCGCGTCGTGAGCCTTCGTCGAACCTTCGTCCTTACTCTTGCTCAATATATAGTAATTCTAAGACTCCACTCTAGATTCCGTAGTTTAATATCAAGTCATAGTTCTGATCCTCGTCTTTGGTTTCTTTAGCTCAAGTACAGAACTAATTCTAATATTCATCTGCAGTTTCTGGAGGTTAAATTCAAAGCATTTTGGAGGTAATTTTAATACAGGGTTCATTCTAGTATATCTTTAGTTTCTATAGTTTTAAAAGTAATCTGATTCCAAAAACAGTTTCTTTGTACATATTTGGCTGCTACTATATATATATATATGCAGCTTCAAGATAACGTTGAATTTTTGTTGGCTGCTACTATATTTGCAGCTTCAAGATAACTTAGGAACTTTGATTATGACAACAAGTAATTACAATCACAGAAGGAAAATCCGATGAGTTGTAATGGTCATTTATTCTCAAATAACAGAAGACATACGGTTTCATGTGGCTCCAAGGTTATTTGAAATTGAATCATTTTAATACGAATTTCCTTGATATGTAAGAATGATTCTTCTTAAACATGTTACTAAGAATTCCTACTATGCAATAATTGATTAATAATTGTTTGAACTATTCAACATTTTTTCAATAATGCACTTCACCTACATTTAAAGCGTTTCACTCCAAGTGTTTTGCTAATACAAAGAAAGTTCAAGAGCAATTGTAACATGAAATCATGGCTTTATCAACTATAAAATAAACAAAATAGCTCTTACAAGAACAATGTGTGATGTTTAGACATCTTTATGATGCTAATATAATTTGTATCAGAAAGAAATCTGTTAACCACCTTGGTTCTTCCTTGAGAGAGGAGATACCACAAATAACTAGATTCACAACGACACATATAGTATCTATTTTGTGTAAATCAACAATGTTTTATGTTAATCCTGATTTTTTTACAGTTGCATGATGGTCTTCTTCAAGAACCGAGTTGTCAAACTTTTGCATGAAGAGATGTTTTTACTGAACATATAAGTTGGAATGTTGAGGGCATACCACTATACAAATAGTGCCCCCCTTAACTAGTTTCATGGTTAATAAATGAGTCTCCCTTCTGATAAGTCCAAGTAGTGTGGTTTGATCCAAATGCTTCTCTTAGACTTTATGGGACTTCCATTGTTGGCACCCAAAGTTTTGGATTCATTTCACGTGCGCATACAAACAAAGTTGTGGGGGCTAATTCCATGTTTTGCATGCACCTAAGCTAATGCACGAAGAATGGCAAGAACTGTGCGCTAGATTGAGTTTTGATATTGCATGCTAAGCTTGATGTCTACCAAGCGCACATCAGTCTGAGTTTTGTCCCTTGCACCACAAATCAAGAAGATGCCCACCGGAATAAAGAAATGAATCATCGGGAAATCTCCTTGAATAATTACTGCCAACAACACACATGATTGTGGGATAGACAGAGGATGAGCTGGTCAATCATTTAATATTTCCTTGATGCAGAAAGATTACGTGGAACGCTGACAGGTGCGAGAAGTGTGCGAGGCAGTTTTATCAGTAGAGTGAGTGGAGCAGAGTAGAATGAGATAGATCTCCCGAGTAGAAGAAAGATATAAAATGAAACATTGATATTAGAAATATCGTTGGTTCGCTAATGAGTTAGATGGTTAGATGATCAGAGAATTAGACACTCCCATAGAAGATTCATTAAGTTTTTCTATGTAGAGCTCACTCTAAGCCTTTTCAATGCTAGAATGCTTATGAATATAAGTTTGAGTCTCTTTTTTTGGAAGGATGCACATAGTGTATTGTGTTGTAGGTATGGGGAATTATCTATATAAGACATGATATTTTATTGTTGTTGAGTATAACTTCCTTAATGTATTTTTCTTTTTGTTATAGAATGACCCTAGTAATAAATAAGTGAAAATTCTAATATATTATGTGTCTACCATGTTTTATTTGGATATGTGTCTGTATTATTTTTCTTATTGATCAAAAGTAAGTCGATTTTAATGGAATGTACAAATTTCATCCTAGGTGAATCTATGGATGTTTAGTCTTTCATCCCTATCATAAGAGTTTATGGTCTTTGTGATCCTCTTTGCATCTTGGGTGACACCGTCCTCGACCTTGGTCAATGATTGAGATGTCGATGCTTTGGGGTTTTTGTTGGTCAACTCTTGATGAACCTTGGGTCTAAACCCCCCAATGTGAGGAAGGATGCATGCAAGCATTAAAGGGCCCAACATCCATCCTCCAAATATTTTATATAAAAACTACATAAAATTTTGATTTACCAGTCAATAATCACAATTTTGATAATTGGCGTTTCCAAAATGCAAGGCTCCTGAAATATCTTTAATTCTATGAAAAAATTAGCTTCCTGGTTGGCACCCTTTCCTTCCCTCTAAAAATATTTGGACCACCTCCAAAAATGGATCAAATGAAATAAAATTTGTAACTTTAGATGATTTTATGGCAATTTGCAGTCGAACATCAAATTGATAGATTCTTTGTATCGATCGTCTGTATTTACTAGTGTATGATAGGATCCATGTATTTCGGAAGACCCACAAGATACTGTATGGTTGGTCAATTTTATGGAGAATCTAAGGTGTAAATATATCCTATCCTCAGAGTTTCTTGAATTTAAATTACAAGTCTTTTTCTTGAAAACTTTGGATTGATAGAAATTTATGCACAGATTGTCTTTACTAGATATCTCACCTACCCAACAAAGGTGGCTTATTTTCTATTTGGATAATAGTCACAAACATGCCTCTTACCTATGATGAGTTGAAAAATTGCTACCCCAAAGCTGTATATGTCACCCTTTGAGGTTTTTATCCATGTTTTCCCATATTCAGAGGAACATATTGAGGATCTCCTGGTCAAGAAACATTGTTGGAGCTTGATGTTATGTTTGATAAACCAAAATCTATTAAATGTGACTCCAATGTTGCATCCAAATATATATTTCTTAATATGACATATTTGTTCATGATTTGAGGTGAGAAACAATGATGCATAAAGGAAAGATCCCTAGCACTCCCCAAAGAAATTATATGTCGTACTCTCCATTCCATGGTCATCTCTTCAGAATATTGATGTAGCCAATAAACTTTGATTCATTCACGAGATATAAAAACTATGCAAACACATGAGAATGGAAAATAACTCTTTTTTATTCCTTCTCCATCCTAACTATTACAATGGAAGTTCAACCCCTTATAACTACTACTTGATATTTTGAAAACAATAAATTTTTGAAAAATAAGCAATTTTATAAAATTCTCACATGACTCTAAAACTGACCAATAACTAAAAGATAACTAGAGAGACACTATTTTTCAACTCTGTTTTCTTATTAGGCGCATAAACTAAGACACAATTGATAATTACTAATTTAAAAATTCCCATAAGAACACTAAAACCCCAATTTGAGGCCTTATATGAAGGAATGTTTCCCGAGAAAAGTGTCAAAATGATGTTGAATCTAAAAGATCATATCAGAATGGAAGTGAACTCTTTGAGAAAAAAGTCCCTATAAAATTTCATCCCAAATGGATAACTGAGAAAAAAGTTATGACCCTCAGAAATTCCTGCATCATTCTCCTTTGGGTGAAAAGAATGCATCTCGTGCAAGTTATTGTCTTCAAACTGTTGCCACTTAATGGAATCTAGGTTCATAAAGTCCCCCTCGATAATCCATGTACTCTCTATTGGTGCTACACCTTACCACTGGACTAGATATTGGTTGTATTGGCCTTGTCGAGTATGAAGGGTCTTCTTATCCAAAATATGCACAATATTTTCCTTTTTCTTGCTCAGAATGGCTTGTTGCCAATCCACCTCCGCCTCATTTTTATTACCCAAATCATCCTCATGGAAGATATATAAGTCATAAACATTAAACAAATGGGAAATATCGATATCAACTATTTAATCGACCTTATAAGCATTGTCATTAATTTTCTTGAGAATCTTGCAAGGAGAAATTTTCTTATACTTCAATTTGTGGTAGGTTCCTCTAGGAAACCACTCTTTCCGTAAATAAACCATCACCAAATCACCTTAATTTGATACCTAGTATTGTCAATTGAGCATCTTTTGTAATTTTGTTTTGTTCATTACTGGCCTTCATTTTTTGTCTCACTTGTTGCTACAACTGTTGAATGTGTTCTACAAATGCTTCCCCATCATCATTGATCCTATCCCCAAGCGGTAGTTGCACCAGATCTAGGACACCCATAAGATTTCTACCGTAAACAACCTGAAATGGAGATCTACTTGTAGATCTATTCACTAAAATATTGTAGGAGAATTCTTCTTGAGGTAAATCCAAATCTTATTTCTTGGGCTTCTCTCCAACAATGCTCCATAACAGGTTTCCAAAAATCCGATTTACTACCTTGGTTTTCCCATATGTTTGGGGGTGATAGGCACTGCTGAAATTTAATTTAGTCCCCATTTTCTTCCATAAAGTAATCAAAAAATGACCCAATAACTGAGTATCTCTATTAGAGGTAATTTATTTGGGAACCCCATCCAATCTAACAATTTATGGAAAAAACAATTCTTCCACCCTAGATGGATCACTAGTCTTGTTGCAAGAAATGAAATGAGCCATTTTAGAGAACCTATCAATAAACACAAAAATAAAATCATTAGCTCATTGTGTGTTTGGGATCCCTAACAGAAATTCCATGCTAATATATGTCCACAGGTCCGTGGGCACTTGTAATGGCATATGCAACCCTTTTTTCTGTGAGTGTCATGTATCCATTTGATAAATCCTACATCTTGCCATGTACACATTTCTATTATTTTTCATCTTAGACCAGTAATACTTATCTTCAATTAGGGCTGGCATCTTATCCTTTCCAAAATGTCTTTCCAAACCACTACTGTGAAGTTCTCTCATAATATTTTCTCTCATAGAACCAATTGGAATGCATACTTGTTTTCCTTTGAAGAGGTAGCCATCTTGCATAAAATATTCACCTTAAATAAGATCCACATTCCCAATGATTGGATTCTTCAAATGTTTCGAAATCTAACAAAAATCGTTATCAGATGCATAGAGATCCTTTAATGTAGCAAACCCAATTACTTTATTTTTCATGGTTGTCAAAAGAATAATGCATCGAATCAAAGCATCTACAACTTGATTCTCCCATACTGATTTTGTTGGGTATGTTTTATATTCTTTGTACGACTATCTCTAGAAAAAAAAATTGCCTCGGGAAAAGTGTTGGATTTTTCGCCTCGTTTTTCATGTT
This sequence comes from Picea engelmannii, assembly GCA_009831015.1. NCBI lineage: Eukaryota > Viridiplantae > Streptophyta > Pinopsida > Pinales > Pinaceae > Picea > Picea engelmannii. The sequence continues at coordinate 103,814 of ML814559.1, read as the reverse complement.
GCCTCAATTTTCGTGTCCCTTGTTGGGCGATTTTTTGGCATATGGTTTTGCCGATGGTTTTCTATTTCCTATTAAGGAATTAGGGTTGTTGACTAATCCAGGTCATTGGGTTAGGGTTTTTGATGTTGTTGGCTTCTACATGTATATTGTATTGTAAACAATGCATCACTATGAGTGAATATAAAATATACTGGTTTTCCTAGTTTGGCTTTCCAGGGGGAAAATATCTGTGTAATGTGTACATTTTCAATTGTATATTTTATGTTCTTTTATTGAAAATCTACATTTGGTATCAAAGCTTTGTTGGGTTCAGAGGGATGCCTTTGTGGTCAAGGGTTTGGCTCGGGATTGTGATAAACCTTATTATAGTGGGAGATCTGTGGCATTGATTTTTTAGGTGAAAATAAATGGCGATTAGTTCTAAAATGGAGATCAAGAAGTTTAATGGGAAAAGTTTTGAGTTGTGGAAGATCAAATGGAAGATCTGCTGGTGGATAGAGATTAGTGGATTGTGGTGGATCCATGTATTGTACCTACATGAACTTCAACACATGAATGAAAAAATTTAGATACCAAGGCGAAGAGCACAATCTGAATGTGTCTCTCAGATTCAGTATTAATGAATGTGACAGAGGAAGATAAACCCAAATATTTATGGGATAAGTTGGGGAAGTTGTATCAGTCTAAGTCTCTAGTAAATAAACTTTTCCTGAGAAAGAAGTTGTATAACTTGAGGATGAGAGATGGAGACTCGGTGGCATAGAATTTGAAAGCCTTCAATACCGTGGTAAGTCAATTAATATATGTTGAGATTAAAATTTCAGATGAAGATAAGTGTATCAACTTACTGTGCTCTTTACCAAACTCGTGGGATAGTCTGGTTGTGGATATAGGTAGTAATACAACTGCCTTGAAGTTTGATGAAGTGGTATCATCCTTGTTGTCAGAAGAGATGAGACAAAATAACATGGAAGGACAGAGTACATATGCATTATTTGCAGGAGGACACTCCCAAGAAATAAATAATTCTAAGTCCTCAAGTGGGAGATCTAAGTCTAAGGGTATATCTAAATCTGCCATAAATTTTGTAAAGGTATGCCAGAGATGTCGAAAATAAGGGCACTACAAGAAGGAGTGTAGATCCAAAACTGAGAAAAAGAAGGGATATGAAGAATCTCCTTCTACAAAAGAAAATACCTCCAAGGAAGAAGGAGGGGATGTGTAAGTGGCTTCTTCAATAACACATGCAGATCATGAGGTGTGGTTGGTTGAATCAAGTGCATCCTTTCATATGACTCACCACAGGGAGTGGTTCTATGAATATGAAAAGTATGATGGAGGTAATGTTTTCTTAGGTGATGAATCAACAATGAGAATCATAGTACAAGGAAAAGTCAAGTTGAGGCTCATATATGGAAGGATTATAACACTACCCGGTGTTTTGCACATCGCATGTTTGGCCAAAAATTTGGATTCAATAAGAAAAATGGATGATGCATGGGTAAAAAAAATATTTGAAAAGGAAACCTGCAGGATGGTTCGAGGAGCAATGGTGTTGCTGAAGGTAGTTCGGTTTGGAACTCTGTATAAGCTACAAGGAAGCACTATTAGTGATGGGTGTAATAATTCCATTGTTCCTAATATTGGATTTGAAGAAGAAATAACTCCTACAGTCTCTGGAGAAAATGTTATGTTGTGGCATCAAATATTGGAGCATATCAGAGAGAAGGATTTTCGAATACTACATGGTAAATATATGGTTGAAGGTATTTCTAATTTCTCTTTGTATTTTGATTTCTGTGAACATTATGTATATGGGAAGTAGAATCGGTTAAGATTCCCCTTTGGTGCAACGAGGGTAGAATTAATTTTACAACTATTTCACAGTAATCTGTTTGGACCTGTGTTGATTCCATCATTGGGAAAATCTGTGTACTATCTCTCATTTATAGATTACTTCTAGAGGAATACTTGGATATATTTACTTAGGAAGAAATATGAAGTCTTTGATAGGTTTAAAGAGTTTAAGACTCTTGTTGAGAATCAAACAGAGAAAAGAATTAAGGTGTTGAGACATATAATGGAAGAGAGTTATGTGGGAATGAATTTGAAGAATTCTTTAAGAAGTATGGTATAGAAAGGAAGAAGAGTACTCCATATACACCTTATCAGAATGGATTTGTAGAAAGGATGAACAACATGTTGATGGAAAAAGCAAGTTGCATGCTCAGTGGTGTTGGGTTATGGAAATAATTCTGGGCAAAGGCAGTGGGTACTACATGTTACCTAGTCAACATATCACCCTCATCAACACTGGATGAAAAGACTCCACAAGAGGTATGGATTGGTAAGAAACATTCTATCACACATCTCAAGGTATTTGACTGTGAGGCCTATGTTCATGTTCCAAAGGAAAATAGGAGTAAGTTAGATAAGAAGGCTGAAAAGTGTATCTTTATTGGGTATAAATATGGTCTCAAAGGTTATAATCTTTGGAACCCAAAAAATAAGAAGGTTGTGTATAACCGAGATGTAGTATTTAGAGAAATGAAGGATCTTCTTAAATAGGGAGTCCTACTAAGTAGGGAAGAACCATATAAAATAGAGTTTGATTTAAAGGATGATGAATCAGACTCTACAGAAGAACAAGAATCAAAAGAAGAAAATCCTCATACTATAGTATTGATGAGATTGGTTCGAAAAGGAAGGATACCATAAAGGTATACTCCATCTGATTTCCATTTAAATTTTGATTTGTCTATTACTGATGATGATCCTAGAATTGTGAGGGAGGCTATGGATTCAAAGGATGGAAAGCTCTAAAAAAAGGTCATGGATAAAGAAATGGCAGCCTTGGATAAGAATGAGGCTTGGGATCTAGTGGAGTTGTCGACTCGAAGAAATCCCATTGGAATCAAATGGGTATTTAAAAAGAATATGAATGCAAAAGGAAAAGTGGAGAAACACAAATCTCGGTTAGTAGCAAAAGGTCATTCACAAGTTGAGGGAATTAATTTTAGTGATAATTTTTCTCCTCTTTCCAAGTTAACTTTGATAAGATTTTAGTTATCTATTGTTGTTACATTTTATTTTGAAGTAGAATAGATGGATGTGAAGACAACATTCCTACATGGGGATCTGGAAGAAGAAATCTATATGAAGCAACCAAGAGGATTTGTTGTGAAGGAAAATAAGGAGTTGGTATGCAAGATGAAAAATTCCCTATATGGTTTAAAACAATCACCAAGAAGTGATATAAAAAATTTGATACTTATATGATGGGAATTAGCTTCACAAGAAGAAAATAGGATCACTGTGCGTATTTCAAAATAATTGGTGATCATTTGATTTATTTTGTCTTGTATGTGGATGACATGTTACTCATAGGAAAGAACAAGAATATTATCTAGGATTTGAAAACTCAATTGTTCTCTAAATTTGACATGAAGGACCTCGGTGATTCAAATTTCATTTTGGGCATGGAAATTAAAAGAGATCAAAAAAAGAGGAAACTATGGTTAAATCAAAGAAAATATGTCAAGACAATATTGCAAAGGTTTACTATGAAGGAATCTAAACCGATAAAGGTCCCTATTCATGTTGGTGTAAAGTTATCTGTAGATTAGTGTCCCAAGACACATGAAGAGGAGGAGGACATATCTCGTGTTCCATATCTGAGTGAAGTTGCTATTTTGATGTATACAATGGTAAGTACTAGACCGAACATTGCAAATGAAGTGGGAGTTTTGAGCATGTATATGTCAAAACTAGAGAAGAAGAATTGGATAACAGTAAAAAGGGTTTTTAGGTATTTTCATGGCGCTGCTAGCTATGGATTGTGCTACCAAGGAATACCAGGATTGGATAGAGTGTTGTAAATACATGGATTTGTGGATACATACTGGGATAGAGATATGGATCATAGGAGATCTACAAGCGGGTATGTTTTTAACCTGTTTGGAGGAGCAATCAGTTGGATGAGAAACAAACAGGTTGTAGTGGCACTTTCAACTACATAAGCTAAATACATGGCAACCACTAATGCAAGGAAGTGGTATGGTTACAAAGATTGTGTTAAGGTATTGGGTTGGTACAACAATTTGTAAGGATAGATTGGGATAGTCATAGCGCAATTTTTGTGGCGAAGAACCTGACTTATCATTCAAAGAAAAATAATATTGATATTCAATATCACTTTGTGAGAGACATGGTTGAAGAAAATAAAGTGTTGTTGATGAAGGTGGACACTTTGACGAATGTTTTAGATTCATTAAAAAAGTATGTGAGTACTGAGAAGTTCTCTTGGTGTTGAGGATCCATGGGCATTGCTGCCTTAGATTATTGACTATGTAACCATGTAACCCCCTGTATGCAAAGAAAACAAAAAGTGGGAGAATGTTGGGTAGTGTTATATTCTTTGCATGACTATCTCTAGTGTATGCTATGTTACACCAGGTGTGCCCTCGATATTTTTATCCTCGGGAAATGTGTTGCATTTTTTCCTCGTTATTTGTGTCACCTTGATTTTCATGTCCATTGTTGGATGGTTTTTCGACACATGTTTTTTGCCAATGGTTTTATATTTTCGGTTAAGGAATTAGGGTTTTTGACTAATCCAGGTCATTGGGTTAGGGTTTTGGATGCCACTAACTCCCATATGTATATTGTATTGTAAACAATTTATCACTATGAATGAATATAGAATGTGCTGGTTTTTCTAGTTTGGGTTTCCATGGGAAAAATATCTATGTAATGTGTTTATTTTCCATTGTATCTTTTCTATTCTTTTATTGAAAATATATATGCAGCAAAATATTGTGCAAGGTTGAAATCTACAGATTTTTGCTTCAGGACAAAGGTGTATCCTTGTAAGAAAGAGACCCATTTTGCATGTCTACTACTCAATTTCTTTTGGGTGTTTACATATTTTAATGTAATATGATGAGTAAATAACAAAAACTCCTTCTGCACTAAATAATTCCTCCAATGTCACAATGCTTGCACAATTGCATAAAATTCTACATCATATGTTGAGTAGTTCTTTCTTACATCATTCAACTTTTCACTAAAAAATGCAACTGGTCTACCCGCTTGGATAAGTACAACTCCAATGCCTACATGTGAAGCATCACAATCTACCTCAAACACTTTATCAAAATCTAGTAAGGATAATATAGGTGCCTCATTTACCTTTTGCTTTAGAAAATTAAAACTTTACTTAGATTCATTGTTCCACATGAATGTCTTGCCTTTGGTTCTATGGGTGCTACAATACTGCTAAAATTTTGAATAAATTTTTAGTAAAAGGTGGCTAGCCATGAAAACTTCTTACCGAGTTTTTATTCTCCTAGAACTAGGCCAATCCAAAATTGATCCGACCTTCTCTAAATCCATCTTGACTCCTTCGATTGAGATGACAAAACCCAAAAATACCAAAATTTCTTGCAGGAACCTACATTTCTTCTGGTTTGCATAAAGCTGATGTTTTTTCAATGCATCCAATATAATTTTTAATGTTGCAAGTGATATTCTTTGTTGTTACTGAGAACTAGGATGTCATCAAAATAAATGACAACAAACTTACCAATATAACCTCAAAGTACAATATTCATCAACCACATGAAAGTACTAGCTGCATTGGACAACCCAAATGACATCACCGTCCATTCATATAGCCCATCCCTAGTGTTGAAGGAAGTTTTCCATTAGTCCCCTTCGTGAATCCGGATCTGGTGGTATCCACTTCACAAATCAATTTTACTAAAATATTTAGCTTCGTCTAGCACACCCATCATGTAATCTAAGCACGGTATAGGAAATCGATATTTGATGGTAATTGTATTAATTTCTCTTCTATTTGTGCACATACTCCACATATTATCCTTTTTGGTAGACAACAATATTGATACAACATAGGGACTCATGCTTTCTCTTACCACACCTTTATTTATAATTTTTGTCACTTGTCTTTTGAGCTCTGGATGTTGTGTAGGACTCATCCTATATGCGACCTGATTAGGACAAGATGATCGTGGGATTAGATCGATGTGATGTTTAATATCCATCCTTGGTGGAATACCATCACGTAGTTTATTAGGGATTGTTACGAGGAAAATATCTCTATGGCATGGGGTAAACCACAATAGATGGAATGACACGCAGAAATCAACTCTAATCCCAAATATTCTATATCGATAAAATGATAAAAAGACAAGGCCAAGAGCCTACCTTGTCCCAACGTTCGATGAAGACCATCGTTGAGAACGCAACTCAAAGATCTATACCTATAACTTGTCCTCAACAACAAAGATACACAAGCATATATTTATAATATATAAAGTTAGAATATAGATTATCATAATCCATTAACATACATGAAAAACACGCCCATGGAATAATAATTCAAATATTTTCAAGATATCAATTGGATGAGAAAATAGTGCTTCTATTAAAATAATCAACATAAGCATATAGGTGACAAACTTCTATAACGACACATATCATAACTGAGAAACTAAGTACCTACAGTTGGGCCTCCACCACTTCAATCCTCCACCAAAGGAAAACTCATATAAATGAGACAATGAGGTTCTCCATCACAAAGAAGGAAGATCTTGGGGGATGAACGAGGAGTTCAAACTTTCAAGGAAAAAGGGATGTAGACTCAATATGAAGTGAAATTTCTCAAGAGTGTCTTTGCTCTCATAGTTGACTTGTTAAATCTCTTCAAGGCTTGGATATGGCTCAATTTATATCCTTTAAATGGAACTGAAGGGTCAAGTGAGAGCATTTCCAGTATATGGAAGGTCAAGTATCATGGATCTCATGACAATGCATGGAAACCCGACATAATTTTTAATTTTGAGCACCAAATCTGATGTATGCAGGATGTAGTGGAGTAATCTACGTATACACTTGTTTTCTAACTAATAGGGCGCATATATGTGTAAAAATGTGTTTTTTGGCTCTGTAGGTACAAAAGGGAACTTCAAGTCTACATAGAGAAATGGAAAGGCCATCCAAGAAAGTTGCATGGGGTGAGGCAAAATTTGGTGTAACAAATTCCATCTAATGTATGAGGTCAGAGGAGTATCTACGATGGCCAAAATACATTATAATTCCCAGAAGTGGAGTAATGGAGAGTCAGATGGAAGTGCTAGTTACTCATGAGAATATTACAATACATAATGACTTTGTACACATGGCTGGCAATCTGAATTACACTACAGATCCATGTGGAAATATATCAAATAGTTGTTCATGGCCATGAATAGGAAATACAAAGCAGACATATTCCATAGGATGTCACAGTCATGAACAAGGAACAGTGGAATCCAGTATCAAAATCAATATGAAGATATATGTATTCAATGGAGTACAATTTGATCTCCCATGATCACTTGATTCATATAGGTATTGTTCCAATGAAAGACAACAACAGATTAGGAATGTTGCTACTGTAAGCTAGAGGTATTCTATACTATCCGTCGAAGGTGCAAGTCTACATCATGTGAATAATGGATTTGAGGTCGAACACAACGAGACTTCGTTTGATTACCGATCATTAAGGTATACCGTTAACAAACATGAGACAACCTACCGATAATGAAATTAGGCATCAAGGAACTGAGTACATTATAAAAGTGTGAATAAGGGTGTTGAGGTATAATACTTGAAGAATGCATCGATCATGATACATTGATGTATTCCCAAATTTGGATGGTGGGAGAAACTGCAACTAATGACTGCAAGCCTCTAGGCAATAATACGACTCTAGGTTTCATTTCCAGAATAGATGAGCGGAAGTTGATGGAAAGAGACCCACTGGAATGAGATCATTAGGGCATCTCTCATTAGTCAAAATGAGGTAAAAATAAATAGCTTGATTAATAGGAGGATCTCAGACGAATAGGATGTTCACGAATCAATGACCCTGTTCATCTCTCATATTCACCAAATGAAAGTAGTGCATGAAAGAGACCCTCTGAATAGAATCCAATAAGAAAAATTGTCGAAAAAAGAAAGGAAACCACCAATAAATCTAATGGTATCCAAGGAACTAAAAAAATCCCAATGTGTGAATATATTTGTTGCCTTCGAACACAAGGGAAACCCCCCAATCACTGACCAATGAGGAGATGTCAACTGTTGGGTTCAAGGTTACCTACCCATAATGAAAGTAGAACTAGGGTGCATGGTAGGACTACAAATTCATGTGACTTTGATATATACTAAGGGTATGCCTGACATGCAAAGTCAAGAGTTATGAGAAATGGCCGACACAGGATTATATAAATCCTTTGATCAAGAGCATGAGACATATGGATAACTCAGGCAACATAGACTTGATAATAAAACTTATTGATGAAGGAGGCATCAACGAACTCTCCATAGGGACTAGAAGAATAACCAATCAGACGAGTAAACTCTAAGTAATGAGCTCAGCTTCCTAAGGTCATTCTAAACCCAAAATTTGGATTAAAATGGAATCAAATTTTTTTTCTATGTTCAAAAGTGAAACGACTGCTACTGATATAAGATAATACTCTTTTCCCGCCCATCTTTTTTTTTTTTCATAGGAAACGAAATTCTATGATATAGGAGAGGAAATGAGTTTGGTGGGTAAGAAAATAGCTCCAAATAGTGGAACATACCTATTCTCAATTCAAGGAAGTGCATGTGGGGCATGGACACTCAGGGGAATGTTTCCTCTCAAGGTAAAGGGTGTCAAGCTGCAAAGGATATAAAAACGATTATGTTTGGATAGTGATGTAAATTGTTAAGGTAAGAGGATTATAATGAGAAAGTGAGATCCGACAATAGGCTCAATACTGCAAGCAAGATGATGGAATGTGATTACAACTTACCTCCAAAGAATTTCCTTTTTCATAGATTTATTCCCCTAGGCCCAAAAAAGTATAAAATAATATCGAGTATAACTCTTCTAGCCAATGGTGAATAGAGTATTCATTTTTCATGAATATTCTACTTGGTTTGAAAAAGGGTTAAAATTACACCAAATAGATGTCCTTTCAAATCCATTTAATGAGTGTGAAAGAGACAAGTTCACTCGAAAATCTTTTCATTTTTTAGAGAGTCAGAAAATAGCTTAACCAAGACTCAGGGGGAGTCCCATAGGTAACGATCAGAATGATTGTGAGTAAGAATATGTGGTTCGAACACAAATTCACAGTGTAACTACAAGGCACTCGCAATCCTATGGAATAACTTTTTCATGGGCACCAAATAGCTCAAAGGTTCTAACTAGGGTACCCATCTTTGGTAAGCCTCTACAACTTAATAATGACAATTCTAGTAGCAGTAGGAAGGTTTCTTGTCACTAATAAATGGGTCCGTACCTAGGGTGTATGGATCACGGTCATAGGATGATGCAAGAGTGAAAAATGGAGTAACAACCTATCCTATATGGCAGTGAAAGAATATACCTTCATAAGGCATGAACGAGCGGTATGATGGTGAAAACCGCAAAAAAACCTGGACAAAACCACCAAAAACCAAATCTTTCCACTGCACTATTAGTCCATAAGGTAAAAAATTAACACAAACTATATGAAGTGGGTAAAAATTTTCTACTAATAGTAAATTTAGACCATTTTTCCATACCATTTGAGTTTTTTCACCCACATAGTGCATTTTAGGCCATTTTCCCCACGATATTCAAGTGTCGATTGCTGGAGCTATGATCAACGAAATCAACAACCATATGGACCAAGTAAGTTCTCGTCGCCTCTACTTCAATTCCAATGGTTTGAATTTCAATTTTAGGCCCCATTGTTTGAGTATTAGAGGGAGTAATATGTAAATTGGGGAGTACACAGGTGACAGTTCATTGGGTTGCGTATACGAACCCATATACACGGGAACAATGAATCCTTCCCACGTATATGGAGCCCTATACGTGATTGTTACCAAACTAGCGTGCATACAAGTCTGTGACCACTTTTTTGAAAGGATTTAACTCAAAAATTGGATTTTCCTTTGTAGGATGGTGATTGAATGGTGGGAGAGGGAGAATGAAGAGATAGATGTAGCACTGGGAAGGGATGTAGGGGCCCAAAATTTTGAAAAAGATGTTTCCTTTATAAATTTTGGTATCTCAAAGGAATGAGAGCCCCTGTGAGGTTACTCCAGTTGCTAGTAAACTACTGGGATCCAGAGACAAAGGTCTTCAACCTCGATGGGAAACCATTAAGGATTGAAGTGGAAGACATATATTTTATCCCAATATTTTATCGTTAGGGAGAGGTAGTGAGTCTGAAGGCCCGAGGGGCTGGGGTGGTATGACTAGGGAGGAGTACATCACCACCCACTATGTTGCAGGCATAGATAAAGTAGGGATCCAATTCCCAATTAGGGTGATAGAGAACCTAAGTTTAAAGATCATCTTGCTTGTACTTACATGGATTTTGGGGTTGGCATTGTTTCAACAGGAATCAAGGCCACTCATGTTTTATGCATTGGATTTTTAAGACCCACTGTTTATGACTGGTTTACCTCACAAATGGATAACATGAAGATCCAATTGATGGATTTCAAATAAGGGAAAAAGAGAAACTTCATATTTGCATCCATTCTTTGTAGTTTTTTCTTTGAGTGGGTTCTGAGCTTGAGCCCTAGAGTAGAGATTACTCCACATGGACCACATGATCCCGCCATGTCACAATGGACCAATTTGATGAGGAGGCTAGGAGGTGGTAGGGTGTCAACCCCATACAATCATGAGTTATTTTTATGGTGGCATCGACAGGTCATAGCCATTGAATAATACTCTTACAAGGGGATCAACTACATAGGGTATCCAGACATGCCTTTTCCACCAGGTTCCTCCTATGGTGATATTGGTAAGAAATGTTTTTATATATTTCATTTTTTTTTTGTTTTTCAATAAGAATAAAAAACACAAATATTTTTGTATGGTATCAAGTATTAACAATTTCTTTGTTACGCAGATGTAGGTTCACGACGACCATATGGGTTCCAACGACATCAAGGGAGGAGTCGAGGAGATGATAACATGGGAGGAGATGTGGAGAGAGTGTTGCAGAATGTGTAGGGGAACCTGTCTCGATTGACACACATGATTCATATGGTTCAATTGGAGGATTTGCTAGAGGCTATGCAACAACAAGTGGTGGGTGTACCCTATGGATGGGTGCGAGTCTTCCGTTGTCTCACAAACATTGTAGTATGATATCATGATACACGTCCAATGCCACATGCGTAGATGCCATGGTCAGATTAAATACCATCCATATATGTATTTTGAGGGTGTGAGCCCCGTTTTTTACTATGACACCATGTTTTTTGAAAGGAATAAATATAAAAAAAACTGATCTTCATCTTTACTTATATATGTTACAATGTGTACATGCATGAATGTGTTTTCTTTGCTTATTTATGTGACAAATTCCAATCTAAAATATAATTATCACATGCCTCGGATACATGATTAGAACTTCTAGGTATGTGATTATATGTAAGAAAATCGAAGTATCATTCCAAAATTCATACCCATAGAAATACTCAGAGTAGAGTAGGGTCTCACACACGGTAAATTTTGTTTAAATGACATATGAGCAATTGGAATTCTAGACGAACCTCTAAGTATCGAACACCATGTGGAATGGCGTCGTGTAATAGTTATATAATGACACTATACTCGACCACATTATTCGTTGATGGCTCTCGACGAACGCCACCTGAAGATACCAATTGGCCCTTAGGTGAGTAAATGACCCAGTCAATGGAAGCCATGTTCCACGTATGATGAATGGTACCATTCGTGAATATTAAGTAAAATGAAGACTTCATCGACATCGGCCTTCCAAGGGAAAACTTGATAAGAAAGCCGATGACACAAAGGAAAATATGTATATACACTAATATACACTAGTATACAAATGGTCATGCCCAAGCTTTGAGGGCTTAAGCGTAATACGTTTTAAGGTATAGCCCATTTCTGGGCTCATCCAAAATATTCCCTTCACAATATTCCAATTCATAGGCTCCTTTCTCTAAGATACTTTGCACGATATAAGGACCATGCTACATGGGGTTGAACTTGCCTATCCCAAATAGTTCTTTGTCTTGGTCATACATAAGAACCAAGTCACCCTCATCATATTGCAAAGGATAGACATACTTATCATATTGAACCTTAACACATAGTTTATTCTCTTCTATAGTCGTAGAGGCATATCGATGTTGCTCATAGGGACACTCTCATTGTACAAGGCATTCTTTAAGATCGGATGTGTCGGGTAGGATCTCAATTTCCAACTTGAGGGAAGGTATTTCACATTCAATTAGAAGAATTGACTCCATGCCATGTACTAACTGAAAAGGAGAAAAACTTGTGGAATTCTTTAACAAGGTTAGATATGCCCAAAGTGCATGGTAAAGCATCAGATGCCAGTCATATTTACTCTAGCTAACAATTTTTTTCAAGATGGTCTTGAGAGATTTATTCATCACTTCTACTTGTCCATTTTTCTAGGGATAGTAAGGGGAAAAATGACTGTGCTTAAACCACAATTTTGATGCTAACTCTTTCATCATTTCATTCTAAAATAGATTTCCATGATCAATGACAATATATCTTGGGATTTGGGATATAATTTGGTTGAAAACAAAGAATGTTGCAGTCTTACCATCATATTTAATGGTAGGCATGGCCTCTGCCCATTTAGTGATGTAATCCATGACCACAATGATATGTTGGTGCCCCCCAACTGAAACTCGATTACAGTCCATAAAATCTACCCCCCACTTAGTGAACGGGACAACGATGATGACTGGGTGAAGAGGGGATGGGTGAAAGCACATTTTCCAAGCGAACACATGGAAAGGGTGACACTTATTGACCTCTTCAACACAATATTTAAAAATTTACATTCAAAAATAACCGAATCACAATATTTTTTGGGTTGTCTCAAGCCTAGATAAATGACCACCACAAGCCCCACTATGATAGTCATTGAGAAAATACTCAACTTCCTCATGAGTCAATAAGCAATGTAAAATATTATCTACTCCTCGATGATAGAAAGTGTCATCAATGATAAGGTATTTTTTGGCTTGATGACATATAGGTTGTTAATTGTCTCTCGACAAATGCTGGGCTAACTTCAAGGTTTGAAGGTGATTTAGAATGTCTCCATACTAGGGGTCTGAAGATGAGATAAGGAAGATATGTTCATCCACAAATGAATCATCATGACAAATATCCTCATCTAGTCAAGGGAATTATGATATCAACTCGAAAAAAAACTAGCGATTTCTTAGACTTTGCCGAAGCAAAATCGAGGTCGAATTCTTGAAAAACAACAATCCAATTATTGTTGTTCCCCCCTATGATACGCCTGGTGAGGATGTATTGAAATGGATTTATATTTTCAACTACGATATTTTTTCAAAGTAATATATAATGTTGTAATCTTTGAACTACATGTATAATGACCAAGGCTAGTTTCTCTACGTGGGAGTATTTAAGTTCAGGACCGACTAGGTTTCAACTTAGATAGTATACAATGTGCTCATGGAGCTCATGATCCTCTTTAACAAGAACCATACCAACCATCCCTTTGGACGTGGCGATAGAAAGAAAATAGTCTCTACTATATTCTAGACACTTCAATAGAGGTGTCAATACCAAATATTTCTTAATAACATCAAAGGATTCTTGGGCTCTCTTATCCCATACAAACAAAGTATCCTTCTTCAAAAGATGCATGAAACCCTTAGTTAAATTGGCATAGTTCACTATGAACCGACACAAGAAATTATCCTACCCCTGTAAACATTGAATTTGTTGAATGTTGGATGGGGGAGGAAATTGAACTATTGCCTCAACCTTCATAGGATATACCATGATCCCATGCTCAGATACTAAGAATCCTAAAAGACATCCAAAACTAACGTAGAATATGCACTTATAAGGGTTCAACCGAATGCGATAGTAATGAAATCTCTCAAAAAATAATAAAAGGTGAGTGGAGTGACCTACTCTCTTGCGAGAGTGAGAAACAAGATCATCTAGATAAGCTTTGAAAATATGCTTTAGATCATGAAAAGCAATGATCATAGCACGTTGGAAGGTTTCTCCAACATTTTAAGGACGAAAGACATTTTCCGGTATGAAAAAGTACCCCAAGGACAAATAAACTATGTCTTAAGTTGATCCTCGGGTTTGATTTGAATTTTATTATAGCCTAAAAATCCATCCATAAAATAAAACATTTCGCTTCCTACGCACTCATCAAGAATCTGGTCAATGAAAGGAGTCAAGAAGTTATCTTTAGTACAAGTCTTGTTCAGGTCTCAAAAATCCATACATACACATATGGTTTTTTGTTTTTTATTCACAAGAATGGGGTTGGACACCCATTTAGTCAAGGGAATTGGATAGATGAAACCAAAACTAAGTAGCTTCTCTATCTCTGCCTTAATAGCATGGGACTTCCTAGGATTAACATATATAATACATTGTCGAACATGTATAGCATCCAGATAGGTCTTGATATCATGTTTGAAAAAATGTTTGGGTCGATCCCTAGCATCTCTTCGTATGACTACATGAATACATCGTGAAATTATTTGAAGAGATCAATGTAGATCTGAATTTCTCTAGGTGAACAATCCACACCAACATATACATTCTCATTTTTTCCAAGAATTCGAGAGATGTCGATCGTGAAAGTAGGAGAAATATTTTCCATGTTTCCTTCGGCATAAATACCATGTGTATCTAATGGAACCACAACATGGCCAACCATATCACTCAAAGTAGATATAAAGTCATCATGTTCAATCCTAACAATCTTTGGGAGGAAATAGGAACATTGATGCATATCGTCCCAAGGCCTATCAAAACCATACATGGCATATAATATGGATTCATATGAGGGTAAAGTATCATTGAGGAAATCATGTGAACAAGGAGAATGGATGGCCCATACAGGCTCTAGAATAAGATATTCCTGGTTCGTCTTCTAGGAGAAAGGATCCAAGGAAACAATAGCATCAAGAATAAACAGATATGTAACTTATATTGTTGACAATGGCATTTCCATCCCAATGTGTGACTGACCTTCATATGACATAGTCGGGAAAGGTAGGGTCCAAGGGTCATTGAAATATGAAGTACGGAAAGGAACGAACCTCATTGATGATGAAGACTCACTCGAAATGGCATGAATGTGATGAATTGGTGCCACAAAATCAAGGCTACCCATGAGAGAGGAATACATTTTCACACCAACATACTCAATTTCATGCTACGAATTTTCGATCACAGGGACTGAAGGTCCAACTGATGCATTAGGACTAGCATGTTCAAAGGACAATTAATCAATCATCACTATTTTCCCTTCGCAAGGAAAACATAAAGTGAAGAAAATTGACGACATGACTATTGTCATGGCATAAGTCTAATTACGCCCTAGTATTAAATTATAGTCTAGGGGTGCATCAACCACTTCGACATCAACCTCCAATGTCTTTCCACCTAACTGGCCTGGAAAAGAGGGAATAATTTTATGGGGTTAGAACAAATGCCCATCAAAAGTGGTCAACATTGTCATAGATTGGGATAGAGTTGAAGAGCCAATGGATTTCCAACAATTTAGAGACATTACGCATGTCGCAACACCTTAATCAATTATAGTGTGTTTGATGGTAATTTTCCTGTACTCCACATGGATTTGAAAGCCCATGTGGTAAGGTAAGCGAGGCCTAACATATGTGATGTCAAACTTAATAACCTTCAAGCCACATGGGTCTAGAACTCCTAAATAAGATAAAAAGGCATTCCTCTATGAAGGACACATCTGGAGAACTTCCAAAGATGACATCGCACAAGGGGTTTGACCCAGATATTTGACAATCGAATAATTCTGGACAACTCTGGCATTAATATTGTGGGTAGATCATTTTATTACTTCTTTCAAAATACTAGGTGGAGGTTCCAGCTTTTTGATTTGCAAGGGTGTTTCTAGAGGAGGAGGAGACTCTGGACCTATAATAGTCTATGAGGAACCGTAATCATGAGATCGAGTGGCTACATCAATCTGATACTTGACCATACTGACAAATAGATGGCCACCTTCATGTTCTGAGGGGTTTTGACTCCCATTCGATGCATTTCTGGTGTTGGAGGCCATTGAGGCCATGTCATGATTATATGGAAATAAATTTGTCATAACAATGGGAGGTTGTGATAATATCCTTGAGGCTTCCTCGATTTTGAGGCACACGTGGGTAAGGTGATCATCTTTACAATGTTTACAAGGAAACTTCACCTTCCATTTTTCTTTCTTTCCCTCACCAACATTATTATTTGATCTATCATTGTTAGTGTCATCCTTGGATTTGTTATTATTTTTCTCACCTTTACAATTATTATCTCGTAATTTCATTATATTATCTCTTGGTTGTTGGTTACCATTTGGATTTTCTGATGACTGTACATAATGCACATCTATCAACTGAGTGGGAGTGGAGGACGAAGCTAAATCTTGTCCTGCTACAAGCTATCTTAGAGATAAATATTTCAACTGATTCATCACCAAATCTATAGAATTAACATTTGCAGAGCCTATGATGCCATCGACATGAGGCCCAAGATTTTGTATAGGGCCATAGTTTGACCGCCACGCATCAGGAATAATTTCATACAACATCCCATATTAAGTATATATGAGGTCTAATTACCAAGCTTTGAAAATAAATTCTTCCTTAGATGTTACTCTAGATGTAGAAATATCCTTCAAAATATAAGGCAATAAGGACTTAAGGAACCACACCAACAAAAACTCTAGAGGAATGTAGGAATTGATCAACCTCTTTCGTCTATTCCACTATTGGATATGGTCCAAGATATGTGTAGCTTTATCTTGGCAGAGGGTCGAAAAAATTTCTATATCGGAATCATAACAAACCAACAACTAGAAGTGGTTGAGAAAGACCAAAAGAATCTGATTAAATTTTTCGTACATTCCCCCCAGTAGCTCAATGTACCACTTCGTGGTGATCCCCATAAAGGTGCATTTAAATATCCTCAAATAGATAGAATTTTCATTACGGGAGTTAGACGAGCACCAAAGATGAAAAGTAGTGACATGATCACTCAGATCCTCTCTAGTCTTGCCTTCAAATTTTGGAATGTTTGAAGGAAGATTGGTGGGGATGGGGGGCCATAATGGATCGTGACGCACATGTTCATTCTTTAATTTTGAAAAATCAGACAGACTAAGCATGGCTAGAAAAGGGAGTTGGGGTTGCGGAGTATGAGCCCATGCTCCTGGGAAAGATTGGGACAGAGGGATTGCAGGCCATCCAAGGTTCTTTTATATTCCATGGCCCTATCTGGTGGGATAATACCCTCCTCCAAACTGATTCATAAAAGTTTGTATGGATACCATTGTCGTGGAAGTGGTATAATGAGGGTTATATAAGTTGCCCCTAGCCGAAGTATCTCTAGGGTGGGGATTTCCCATAGTGTGAAACTAACTCCCTCTAGATGGAACTCTGCAGGACAAAGGGGGTTTCACCATGATAAATGGTTTTTTCAGAATCTTCATGGAAGAAGAGGGGATACAAGATAGAATATAAGAAGTGACTTGTCTTCCTGGTTGAGCACTCCATCCAAGAGCATTGAGACTAGGATTAGGACCGAAAGAAAGAGGAGGCCAACCTCAAACTATAGGATTCATTTTGGGGAATATGGCCTCCAACAAACGAGAGATGATGATACAGAGGAGCCATGTCCCCAGGTCCAAAACTAGGATTCACATTACCCATTGGAATGGAGGATGAGAGTTGCGATGTCATGTTGGGAATACCAAAAGAAAAGGGATTAGAGATTGAAGGTATTGACTGATAATTGTAACATGGCGTACCAATAAGAGATCTGAAAGGGTTTGTTCCTATCGTTCAAGTAGAACCCACATGTTGGGTAGCATTAGAGGCAGGGATATCTAGCACCCCAACCATTGAGGTTGAAGGAGTCGAAGTGATCCCACTAATCAAATAAGATATAGGAGTTGAGGGACTCCCTGTGACATTCGGTTTTGACTTAATACACATATATGGATGATCCCAAGTCTAGGAGGTGGATATATATATACCACGTTTATTAACTTTACTCCTTTTAGAAGGAAACTTAGGTAAAGACTCAATATGCGGTGGTAAATTCAACAAATGATGATACCTGTGAGGAGGCTGGTCTTTCTCCATGATGACTCAAGACTCGAGATATAAAATCAAATACTAGGGCCAAATAACAACCAAAGAGAACACCAAAATAAAGCAAAAAATCCAATACACACAAACATGATATAGTGGCTGAAAAGGGGCCTCCCTCACTAGAGTAGGTATGTCTTTCCCAAGAGGGGCCTGAGACTCCCTTGAAAATATTTGAGGTATCATAATCAGTGATAAGGTCCCTCGTAGGATTAACAATGCAGTCGATCAAATCCGCCTAGAGAGGTAATCCTCCATAAAGGTTGTGTGTCGTCCGACCCTTATCTGACTCAGGTTACCAGCAGAATAATCCCTGCAAGTAACCTATGTGTCTACCTATGTCAACCAACTAAAGTCACCACAACATAACTAATGTGCAAGCAAACAGTCGTAAGTCTGGTCCACCATATGGGTAGGGTAACAAATCCCAAAATATTGAAATAATTGCCTCTCACTAAGGTAAAGGTACTAGAAAGACCCCCAAATACAAATATAACCCTAGAAATATTACTGACACTAAGAAGGTATTAGAGGGATATCTCTACAACCAACTTTGCATGACCTCGTTCTTAACTCCAGTGAGAGTGGAGTCTCCTCATGTCACTAATTACACAATGAGTTTTACCACTCCCTATTCTGACACATATTTTTAGTTTAATATCCTTGGAGATGTTGACTCACAAAATCCTATTCCAAGGCCCTATGTCCTATACTTGTTTGTGTACCCTGAAAAATAAAAAATGTTTCTAATCAATTTTAATTAATCAACGCTAATTTTAATGGATTTTTATTACTCAAGAGGTGTGGTCGTGAAACTGATGGTATTATGACTCAACATATAAAAGAAGAAAATATAAAAACATTGTTAAGCACTAGTCTTGAATTTCAAAGAGATTCTATGCTTCTAAATGCACCTCTTCCAATGCAATATCTACAATTTCAATGAAATGCAATCTTTCCACATGTGTCAAAATGAATGAAAGTAATCAAAAGAGAAAATTCCATAATGAAAAATGAGCAAATGTTTTTTGTATTTTGGATATAAAGAAAAGAAAATACAAGGACTGAATAACAACTTCACATATAGACCCTACTGCAATAAAAAAGAAACAATCCAAGCAGGATACCAAGAAGCAAACACTCAAACCAATGTGCAAGGAAAACCAATGAAAAAGATGATAAGAAAGAATACCGCTTGCAAATTCGACAATACGAAGGCTTCTTATCAATCTGTAAGAACTTAGCAGTTAGGACAGAGACCCAAGAATACTCAACAACCAACTAAAATCACCCAAGAAACACCAAACTAAGCCAACAAGACTAAATAGATGATGTACGTGTTTGTTTGAGAAAAACTCGTGTAAGTATGCACCCTACAGGAGGAAAACATGAGTATGTACACGTCTGCGATGAGAAAAACCGTGTATACCCAGTAAAACACAACCATGGCAAGGGTTAATCCAAGACACTTAGATGAAAAGTAAAAATAGGTTGTCAAGTAATCAGGCGACAAGGAAACTCATGCTAACAGAGAGCAAATCAAGGAGAAAAACACTCCAAACCCCAAAAAAGAAGATTAATCCCCAGTATGGTTGCCAATTCTGTTATTAGGAAAATATCTCTATGGCATGGGTTAAACCACAACAGAAGGAATGACATGCAAAAATCAAATCTAATCCCAAATATTCTATATAAATAAAATGCTAGCACAACAAGACCAATATCCTACCTCTACTGGACGTTCGATGAAGACCACCGTTGAGCACGCAACTCAAAGCTCTATACCTACAACTTGTCCTCAACAACCAAGATACACAAGCATATAGTAATAATATATAATGTTAGCATATAGATTAGCATAATCCATTAACATACATGACACATACGCCCATGGAATAATAATTCAATTATTTGCAAGATATCAATTGGATGAGAAAAGAGTAATTCTATTAAAATAATAAACATAAGTATATAGGTCACAAACTTCTATAATGACACATATCGGAACTGAGAAAGTAAGTCCCTCAAGCTGGGCCTCCACCACTTCAATCCTCCACCAAAGGAAATCTCATATAAATGAGACAATGATATTTTCCATCACAAAGAAGGAAGATCTTGGGGGATGAACCATGAGGAAGAGGGATTCGGACTCAATATGAAGTGAAATTTCTCCAGAGTGTCTTTTCTCTCAAAGTTGAATTGTTCAATCACTTCAAGGCTTGGATATGGCTCAATTTATAGCCTTCAAATGGAATTGAAAGGTCAGTTCAGAGCATTTCTAGTATATGGAAGGTCAAGGATCATGGATCTTGTGAGATGGCATGGAAACCTGACACAATTTTTAATTTTGAGCACCAAACCTGATGTACGTAGGATGTAGTGGAGAAAATTACATATACGCTTTCTTTGTAACTGATAGGTCATGTATATGTGGAAAAATGTTTTTTGTAGGTACAAAAGGGAACTTCAAGTCTGCCTAGATAAATGGAAAGGCCATCCAAGCAAGTTGCATGGGGTGAGGAAATATTTGTTGTAATAGGGATAACATCAACATATTCGTCTAGTATCTTGGTCACCTCAGTAGGGATTTGCATGTGTTCCTCAACTCATTTTTTCACTAACAATGCATAGGAAAATATTTTTTCCTTCGTTTCCTTAACAAGCTCTATTTCTGACAACATATTCTCAGCTTTCCCCTCATCCCTAAGGGGCAATAAGACAAGTTTTGATCCATCCTTCCAAAAGGTGTAGGTATTCTTTTCTCCATTATGCATGACTTTTCTGTCACATTCCCAAGGCCTCTCTAATAAAAAATGACATGCATCCATCATAATGACATCACACAAGACTTCATATTTATATGTCTTACCGATGGAAGACTTGATCAAACATATTTTATTAATGGTGACTTCATTCCCTTTTTTGAACCATGCAATTCAGTAAGGATAGGGATGTGTTTCAAAATGAAATTTGAACTTGTCTACCATATCTTTGGAAACCATATTCTCACAAATGCCACTATCAACAATAACTTGACATACCTTTACCACGAAAGTGCATTTGGTTCCAAAAATATTTATCCAAAGCCAAGAATATTCATTTCCACTACTCTGCCTTTTCTCTTTTTTGGGAATCATCATTGACCTATGTGTCATGGTATTCTCCCCCATATCAAGAGGGACTTCATATTCAACTCCTTCTTCTTCATTCTCATCTTGGACCAAGTTTAAACTAGGATGTTTTTCTTGCTTAGGCTCTTTCATGTTATAATTTGGGCATTTGAATGCTCGATGACCCTCTACACCACACCTAAAACACACATAAGGTCCTCATTTTCCACCACTATAACTTCTACCCCTTTGAAACCCTCTTCCTCATGGTTGATTCATGTTACCTTGTCGAGTATCTTCTTCTTTCTCAATTCCTTGGGATTATTCACCTCTACCATAGTTAAAACCACCCCATGAGTCCGACGATGTACCTCTCCTTGTTCCTATATTCCTTTGATCAAATTGTTGTCTTTGTTTTTCCTTGGACTTTAAGGCTAATTGGTATGCCTCTTTCATGTGCAAACCCTATGCATGCTCAGTTCATCTTGAATAGAATATTTTAAGAAATTCACATGCATTGCAACCAATTTCTCATTAGTTTCTTGATGATCCACACAAATGGACAAATGATAAAACTCATTTGTGAGTTCCTCAATGGCGGGCAAGTTTTGATTGAAGTTATGAAATCTACAAAAAATGGTATGGACATAGTCCAAAAGAAGAATTTTTTCTTGCAATTTATTTTTCATCTTATTCCATGTCTTAATTTTGTATTTTCCTTTTTTTGTTTTGTGTTTCTGCACATGATCCCACCAGATCATGGCATGAACCTTCAACTTGGTGCTTTCACATTTTACATTCTTTTCCTTTGTCATAGGCTTTCATTCAAATTTTGTTTCCATGGAATTCAACCAATCTATTAACTCCTATGGTTTAAAACTCCCTACATATTCTGAAAATTTCATTTTGATCCCATAATTTCTTCCTTCTAGAGCCCTGAACATCCTTTCTTCGAAAGTCATGCACTCTAATTGTTGTTCTTCATGTTCTTCATGTTCTGTATGTTGATCTACATCTCCTTGGTCCATATCCTCATCAAATAATTCTCTTTGTATTGTTCTATGAATAGTCAACATGTATGTAAGATATTCTACTTTCCTTTGGAGGTTTTTCATATCTCTATGCATCCGAGTAAGACCTGCTCTTCCTCTTCCTCTCCCAACCATCTTCCGTCTCTAATAGAAGATGATGTAGCCAATAAACTATGATTCATTCATGAGATCTAAAAACCATGTAAACACATGAGAATGGAAAATAACTCTCTTTTATTTCTTCTCCTTCCTAACTATTACAATGTATTTTCAACCCCTTATAACTGCTATCTGATATTTAAAAAAAAAAAAAAATTAGAAAAAACAACTAATTTTAGAAAATTCCTACATGACTCTAAAATTGACCAATAAATAAAAGGTAACTAGCGTGACACTATTTGTCAACTCTCTTTTCTTATTAGGTGCACAAACTAAGAGATAATTGATAATTACTATTTTAAAAATTCTTGTAAAAACACTAAAACCCCAATTCGAGGCCTTATATGAAAGAATTTGGCCCCCAAAAAGTATTGAAATGATGTCTAATCTAAAGGATCAGATTGGCACGACAATAAAATATTTTATATGAAAATCCCTATATAATTTCATCCCAAATGGACAACCAATTCAAAATTTATGACCCTTGCAAACCCCTGCATCAAATATTGACCTTCATTTTTCTCCCATGTATATGCACTCCAATGCTTTATGGCTTGTGTACCAACATGAAGATCATGGAGCTAATTATGCAGAGTTCCATTCTCTATAAAATCATAAATTTTTATTCTTTGATCACATGCTAAACAATAACCAACTAGAGGAACTAGATTAGGGTGCTTTATCTTACCCAAAAATTCAAGCTCTATTGTTGCCTGTTGACTAAGTATATATACAAATATATATATTAACATACCTATAATATGTTTATGTGTTGGTATATATAACAATATATATGATGGAATATTGGTAGATATACCTGTATATATAGACTAAGTATATGTCATTATATATATCGATATATATACCAGTTTATATGTCGATATATATACCATTATATATGCCAGTCGATATATATATCGATATATATAGTGGTATAATATGTCGGTATATATATCAACATACGTATCAGTCGGTATATATTTCGGTATACATACCATCATATATATCAGTCAGTGTATATACTGACCAATATATATGTTGGTATATATAATGACCAATATATATATGGCAGTATATATACCAGTACATATATCGACCGATATATGCTAGTATATATGTCGGTCAATATCTATTCCGACATATATACTAGTCAGTATATATATTTGTATATATATTGACATACAAATGGGTCGATATATATACTGATTGATATATATACCGACATATTATATTGGTATATATATAGGTATATATGTCGGTATATATATCGATTGACATATATACCAAGATATATACTGGTATATATATTTGTGGTTATATATGTTGGTATATATATTGGTCAGTATATATATTGGTATATATACCGACATATATACTATTATATATATTGATATATTATATTGGTACTTGTATATATATTGACATATATATTGGTTGGTACAAATACTTGTATATATACCAACATATACAACAATATATACCGATATATTATATATTTATATATATCCTTAGATATATATATTGACATTTATATAGGTCAATATATATATTGGTATATACATATATAACAAAATATATATATGTATATATACCAATGTATTATATCAGTATATATACCATTATATATGTTTATTTCTGTGTTAAACCTGGATCTATGTATGATACAATCGAGTCAAAGAATTTCATAATATTCCTGTTGTGACCTCAATTTGTAGAGACAAATCATTTCATCATTCACCTCCCGCAACCTCCAAACCTTGAGCTAACAACACACATTGAGAAGGGTAAATTCCACCATGATTTGGTAGTGATGTCAACCCTCACATCAATTGCATGGTTCTGATTGAGGAAAGGGATTTTACTTTTGTAGGCACGCCATTCCTTACAACCATCAAGTGGGTTTGGGTCTAGCACCTATGCCATATACAAGAGGTCAAGACTGAGGAATACATCATCTGATATTCATTGCTTGAAGAGGATTCCTTAGTCATAAACTAGGGTTCTTCCTTCACAAAATCCATATATGCACATATATGAAAGCACTTTTGTATATGCGGATATAAAAAAGTGCTTCCATATATGTGCATATCCTGTATATATGAAAACACATATACAAAATTGCTTTCATATATGAGCTTATGTATATAGGGTATATGCACATATACATAAGGGCTTCCTTATATGTGTGCATGTACAAAAGTGTTGTATATGCACATATACATAAGCACTTTCATATATGAACATATCGATAGATCATCCCAAGCACTGCCATATATACACATATACAAAAGCGCTTCCCTATATGCACATATACGATATATGGGAATATACGGAAGTGATTCCTTATATGTGCATATACGGTATATGCACATATATGAAAGAATTTCTTTATATGCACATATACAAAAACACTTTTGTATATGCACATATATGGAAGTGCATGTGCACATATATAGAAGTGCTTCCATATATACACATATATATGCATGCAGATACAAAATTTGTTTAGTATATGGGCATATACTATATATGCTCATATATGGAAGTGCATACACAAAATCACTTCCATATATGCATGCCCTTACTCTACATATTCTTTTGAGTCTTTTAATGTAATCAATTATAAGAGTGCATGTTGTATTCACCAGTGTATGGTGACTTGTTTTTGTAACATCCCGCTCTGGCGCACTGAGCGAACTTATTCTTTGAGCACACTTGCTTGCAAGTGATCCAGATTATTATGATATTAAAACATTTGACTCTGATTATGATGAGTTATGGTAGATAACATGATGTTTTATTGCATTGACATAGACAGGTGCTATTGACTCGGTTTTACTGAGTGTGTAGGGTTTTGGACCTTGAGGATGCAGAGGCATCGATGGAACCCCTTGGACTCTGGATTGTGTCAGGGAATGTGATATTTGGGTTTGATTGATTTACTGTGATATTAGTACATTTGAGATGATGATATGATGTGGACATGTTCTGACATGATTTGTTGATGATGCAGGCTGACGATAGCTTGCTGACCAGACTCACATATGGAGTAAAGGGGCCACACATGACTACCAGAGAGGTTGAGGGAGAGGTGTGGACACCAGCCCTTCCACAGCCTACTAGCACTTCCGCCGTGGCTCTAACTGTAGGTTAACGATTACCTAGTTCGAGGGGACCCACAATGCCGCGAGGTCAGACTACGACAGTCACTCGCAATGATTCTAAGGGGCGTGCAATAATACAGGGGCCTTATTCCTTAGAAGCCCTTAGTCTCCAACAAGTTCACCTGGCGGAGTGTTGACTCTAGGGGTTATTGATGTCTACTAATCAGTCAAGAGGTGAGTGGAACCCTTGGAGCATGTTGTGAATCCTAAAGGGCACATCGCACAAAATAAATAGATGAGGTGAGTGGCACCCTTGGAGCACGTGGTGCATCCTAAAGGGCACGTTGCGCAAAATAAACAAAGGAGGCGAGTGGCACCCTTGGAGCATGCAGTGCGTCCTGAAGGGCACGTCCTGTTGATGATGATAAAGAAATGAACCTAGATGGCCCTAATACAGACAACACATTAAGAAATTTTAAACCAACTTCCCTAATTAAATGTCGCCCAGTTCAAAATCTAAGTTCTAAGTCTAAAAACTTCGCTAGGGGTAAGATTTTGTCTACCCTTGAGAAAATATCTATATAAAATTGTAATAATAAAATTCAAAAAAAAAAACCCTTACGTAATAATTTGGTCTTCATAAATTTTTGGGTAAAATGAAAAGAGTAAGAAATTTAAATAAAATCGGTGGATAAAAAAAATAAAATATATATATATATATATATATATATAGAAGAAATTAATTATTTAACTTGTGAAAGTGTAAAAACATATTAAATTAATAATAAAAGGAAAAGAGGGTAATTTGCGCAGCTGTCATTTTGGCTCTAATAAAAAGGGGAAAGAAGGAAATATAAAATTTAGGAAACTAGGGAATGGAGGTAACATAATAAGGGAAAGAGGGGAACTTATGGTAAAAAGCGAGGTCAACTTAGTAAAGAATCAATATTTAAGAAACTTCTAATTTTGAACTGAATTAGCAACTTCATTTTAGAGAAAGTATTTAAAACCTGTAAGGGAATCTAGGGACACCTAGGAGTAAATTTAGGAGTAACTCTAGGTGGGTGAGGGAAATGAGACAATTATTAATTTAAAGAAAATAATTATTGGAGGAAAGTGGGGGATGGATGACACTTGTACGAAGGAGAATTATTAGAA
This sequence comes from Picea engelmannii, assembly GCA_009831015.1. NCBI lineage: Eukaryota > Viridiplantae > Streptophyta > Pinopsida > Pinales > Pinaceae > Picea > Picea engelmannii. Next base: position 76,991 of record ML814559.1, on the reverse strand, counting down.
GATTTTTATTAAAACTTAAATTAAATGAGATTTAGGGAATGTTTGGAAGTTCTAAAACTCTATAAAAGCGAGGAAGGAGGAGGAAGTAGGGGATCGACTGTTAGCATAACATTATGCTGCTAGATTAGTGACTTGATTGATTTACTTGTGGGAAGTTGGGATTTCCAGATCAGATAGGAGTGGTAGCTTGGCCTTGCGAGGCAAGCTGGGAGCTAGACGTACCATGTAGATAGTGTGTGGCCCCTTTGCAGCTTGGGGGGCTAAGGAGGAAGCAGAGTACCCCTATCATTGGCTGGGAGGTACCAATGAGGTCTTGACGGTCGACGAGCGGGAGTTTCACGGAGCACGGGACGCCATTCGAAGCATGCGAACAGGCAACGGTACGCTTCTTGCTTGAAGGATAGAATGTTGTAGGATTTACAATTTAAATATGCATGTGTATTGGGTAGAAAATGATTTAGCTTTAATCTGTGTTTAGTTCATGTTGGTTGACTGGTTTTAATACTTCAACGATTAAATTGTGTAACTGATGTAAAATTTTAACTCAGCTAATGTAATCCCGTAATGGATGAAAAAGAAAACTGTGTATGACTTCGGCGATTTGCATTATATGATCACTGTACAATGTTTTCCCGGAGTTTTCTTTTGATGAAGAATCCATCCTTGCATTTCCTCTTACTATCACGGCAATTTGCACTTGGTTGTGTTGAAGCTTGTTGGGTAAATCACCCAGGCAGTCTATGTTGATAATAAATAAACCTCGCCTTATAGTAGAGAATGTTTAGTCCTGTGCTTACATTCTTGTTGACCAGTGATTGCTTTTCCTCTGTCAATTTTATGTTAATGGCATGATGCCCTGTGTTAATCATCGATTGTGCAAGGGCATTTCACAAGTTTTTCTATTGAACCCCCTTTGGCGTGTCTTCTGCACTACCGCACCAGTTCCTCTGTAAAATCTCTGAGGTTGCGATTAGTTTTCCCGGGCGTCTTCATTCACCAACCATCCATTGGGTGAAGTTGAGTATTATCCTGAGAGAATATTATTTTTTTTCTAAGCGAACATTTGTGGGAAAATTCTACCTGAGCGCTTCATCTTTCAGCGAGAGTTTTTCACCTATGCATCTCTTACACCATGGTTCATTTAGGCTTGATCTACCTGGGAATCCTTCACACCTCGACCTTCATGCACAGAACTTTGAAACGCATTTATATTTTATAGGACTCAACCATCTCATTACTTGCACCTTAGAGGATATGGTATTTACAGACGATGAATCTTTAACTAGCTTTATCTATCATTGCCCAGTTCTGCATAAACTTTCTCTACACTACTGCAATGGGCTACGAAAGCCTATCATATGCGCTCCAAACCTTAGAAATTTACATATATATGATTATTTCGTGCAGGTTTTAATTCTGAACTGCCCGAAACTTCAAACATTTAAAGCAGACATCATAGGACTAAGGGATCTAAAAGTGAATGGCTTGTTGTTTTATGAGCTTTCTAACCGGATTGATCAGCTAAATCTGGATTGTGCAAGTCATTTGGTTGGACTCTCGCTTTATGAGAACGATGGGATAGTCCATATGTCCACAAAGAGATTCATTGAGATAATGGGGAGCTTCAAATCATTGAAGGAGCTTGATATGTATGCTTGGATGCTTATGCTTAAAAGGGAAATACATATGGTTATTCCTCTTTCATTTTGTTTGAGAGGCTTCCTAATCTTAAGAGACTACACATTCTAGGCACGTTTTGTTCTCACTTTTACGCTCAGGTGAAACCACCCTTCGTTGATTGGTTTTGTTTAATTCCAGTAGACCTCTCTCTTCGTTTGAATACTTTGACATATTAGTTACTACTTGAGTTAAACAATGTAAGTATAGTTTTTGTGTCCGTCTACAGACAGGTCCGTCATTATTGACAACCAATATCCTTGGTACAACTAATATATCCCACCCCTTCCTGGACTTCTCGCATATGGACTGCCTTACGCATGGTGGTCTGGTGTTAGTTACGTTAATGGCTGGGTTGGAGCGGACCCCCTCCCTTGATTTGGTAAGTGCCTTAACCATACCCACCATAGAACTGGACAGTAGGTGGCACGCCAGCTCGGACAGAACCATCGTTGTTGACATTTGTTATACATGTTTGCATTGCGAACTGATTTGTCAGTAGTTTATATGCACTGGGCTTTAATTTGTTATTGATTAATGCCGATAGGAAATGTTGAATGATAGATTTCAGAGTGTATCATTGACCATTTTTAATATGATTAGTTTGATATGAAAATGTTGTTGTTATTTTATTGGTAATCGTCTTATTTGAGAAGTTTTAAAAAGGAATTTAATAACATAAATATTTCTATGTGAGTTCTGGAACAATAAACAACTTCTCTACGCCACCACAAATCTCATTGAGAAATAATGGATTCAAGTGGTTCAAGGAATGTATTAAGACACAGTCATTGTGCCGGAGCATGATAATAAAGACTTAACATTTATGGGTGTATTAGCAGGGAGTTGAATGCTCACTATATGATTAAGGAGGCGACAGTGTTCAGTGAGATAATGGTTCATTTATTTGAATATTGACTAATTTGCAAGATTGACATGTCTGTTGTAATTTGTTGCATTTTCAACCAAGCTAATCTTGTAAAAAGTACTGAAAGAATTTTTAATATAAAGATAAGTGCCTTTGTTAATGATTTCATTGCTAATAGAAGGATTTCTTTTACTCTGGAAGTAAAGAAAATCATCATGGATTGGATAATATGTGTTTGATTTATTCCTTCTAGATTGTGGAAGTGTATTGTAATCCTTGATGTGAAAAATACTCAATGTTCTTAGTATACTGTTCACATAAATGAGTTGCAATATTGAGAACTCGTCAACAAGATTGAACTAAACAAAAATGAACTTGTCAACAAGATTGAAATAAATAAAAATGGGTTCGAAACCTTTTGCATGATATACAACTCATATAACTTAACTAAAACAAAACTCCAAGATGATAAATTACCCAACACATGTTAATTGAGGTATTGAAGGTTGGGTTAAAGTATTGATTATTGTCGTACCTGCTGTATTAATTGTCTTGTCTTGTAGTTTGATTAAAAGTACACTTCCAAAGCTATGGTACTACTATAGTGAGAAATTTTAATGAGATATTATGGTTCACTAAGGCCCTTGCCTTTAATGTAGATAACCTGGTTACTGGCTATATCAATGGTTATATTATTGTCTTGTTAATTACTTTATTTTCTATATTAGTTTCTAATGCCTTATATTTTGATTAAGTGTATTAGCTTCAATGCAATACGGTAATAGTAGTAACAAGTTAGTAATGACACACTATCGTAAAAGGATTTAATGTAGATAATAATGTTGTTGCAAATCTCATTGGCTACATTTTTGTCTTTAGCTTAGAAGGCTTGGTCTGCTTGTGTCAGGCGGGTTGTAGACACCTCCATGTTCCTCAGAACAGTTGCCAGCCCTGAGACCTTAAATGGTTAAAATCGATGGGAACCTAGGCTTGAGAGTTGCTTATGTGTCTTGGAGGTCCTAACTATTGTGGGGTAGGATGGGCGGGTAGTCAGTCTTATTATTTTGTCGGTTGATTGTTGTTCATTGCTGGTAGATGTTAGTATGTGTCTTAGATCTTTATGTTGATATCGCAGTTGTATGTGTCATGATTCGTCGTCATGTGGTGGCGCAGAGTATAATGTCTTCTTACCCTTGTACACATGCACACACACAAATATTTTTTTTTTCACTTGTTATAAGAGATTTGTCGTCATGACGAGGAGGATCGCTACATATGGTATTAGAGCGGGTTCAACCTGTGACTTGGGATCGCTACGGATTTCGTTGACATGATTTGATTATACTGTTGCTAATCGATTTGATTGTCTCTGTGGAGGTAATCATGGTTAGAGGAATCCGCGGAGGTAGATGATGAGGTGCTAGGGGAGGAGGCGCAACGCCTCTAGTAGCATCCACACCTGAGGGGTCTAACCCCTAGGGAGACGAGCAGGTTCTCAGATAGGAGCAGATAGAAGTTGGCGATGTAGTCAGGATGATGAGATATTTTCAGTGCATGCCTGAGGCACTGATCAACCATTTGGACAGAGATGAGTCTAGGACGCTGAATCCCGCTGAGGTTTTGCCGTGCGCACCGACTGTTATTGGTAGAATTCACTGTGAACTCGAGAAGGTAAAATTTCCCGAGTTCTTTGGTGCCCCGGATGGCGCAGCCACCGAGGCATGGTTGGAGAGCATGGTGATGTGCTTTGCACTTCGTGATTATACCTATAACATGAAGGTCTGCATGGCGGTCTTTCAACTGAAGGGGAGCACTCTTCTATGGTGGAAGATGCTCCTACCACAACTGAACATGGTCGTCGAAGATGTGTCATGGGAACTGTTCAAGGAATGGTTCCAAGAGAGGTACCTTTCATAGGAATTCATTGAGCGTCAGCTCAATGAGATCCACGCCTTACGATAGGGAGGTCGTACAGTACCCTAGTACGAGGCACGTTTTATGGAGCTGCTCTGGTATGCTCTGCACCTTAACACCGAGAAACTCAAGGTCAACAAGTTAGTATTCAACGTTAACGACAACCTGCGTGCAAAGGTTAGGATTTTGATGCCTCAAACCTTGCACAATGTCGTCCAAAAGGCCCTCATAGAAGAGGAGGAGCTTATCAGTGGGGGTCAGACCAGGACTCCAGCGAGACCAACAGGGCAGGTTTCATCTGGAACATAGCAGCACCAGACACTAGCGAGACATATGCTGAGATATCGTAGCTTCCAGAGGGGATCCACTTTCACTACACCCTGGTGATTTCCACCTCAACAACGGACGCCTTATCGGGGACCACCACATCAACAACAGTGTTGCCCGCAAAAACAATAGTTTAGGCATGTTCAGCAGAACAGACCAGGGTTCCAGGATGGTGGGCCGTCATCTTCTACTTCGGGTACCAAGACTATTGGGCCGAAGAAGGGGTGTTGGACGTGTGGGGAGCCACACTACCAGTGCGATTATCACGTGGAGAGGACCAGAGCATCTAGATAATCCAGAACCACTACCGTGGGAGATATGGGCAAGGCCCATCGGATTCATGCAGTGGTGAATAACTACCAGGAAGAGCACCAGTTGACTATGCTCGAGACGACAGGTACTGTCACTGACCAGACCCTTAGTATTTTGATAGATACCGGCGCTACCAAGAGTTTCATTTCTGGTGTAGTGGTAAAAAGGATTAAGGTAAAGGAAGTCGAACAGGACAAGTTTAACTTTGTAGAGATGGCTTCGGGAGCTAAACAGAAGGTTGGAGGAAAGGTTACGGGATGTGTCCTTAACTTAAGAGTGTTTTTCACGAGGACCAACTTGTATGTCACAATCTTAGGATCTTATGATGTCGTGATTGGTATGGACTGGTTGGAATCGCATGAAGCGATACTCAACTGTAAGACCAAACAGTTGAGCTTGGTCGATGACGAAGGACAGAGACATGTGACTGTAGGATGGAACCAGGGAGTTTCCCTGAGGTTTGTCTCTTCCTTACAGTTACGGAAGAGTATGCGCAAGGGGTGCAAGCTTTATGCGATCCTTGCACTAAATGAGAAGGGAGTAGCGGAAGGTCTAGAACACCTTCCGGTGGTGAGAGAGTTTGCGGACGTGTTTTCGGAGGAGTTACTTGGGATGTCGTCGTAGAGGGAATTGGAGTTTACCATAGACCTAAAATCGAGGACTGAAGCGATAGCAAGAACACCTTATCGAATGTCGACCCCAGAGTCACAAGAATTGAAAATGCAACCGAAGGAGTTGTTGGACTTGGGACTGATATGTCCTAGTGTGTCCCCATGGGGTGCACCGGTTATTTTCATATGAAAGAAGGATAGATCGTGGAGGCTTTGCATTGAATACCGTCAACTGAACAAGGCCACGATCAAGAATCAGTATCCCTTGCCAAGAATTGATGATCTGTTCGATCAAATGAAGGGTGCGACAGTGTTCTCCAAGATTGATTTACGATCAGGGTATCACCATTTGTGGATCAAGGAGGATGACATCCCTAAGACCACCTTTAAGATGAGATTTGGACATTACGAGTTTATTGTTTTACCGTTTGGACTGACAAACGCCCCAGGAGTATTTATGAGTTTGATGAACGGGGTGTTCCGCGAGTACTTGGACAAGTTCGTCCAAGTGTTCATTGATGATATTTTGATTTACTCTTGTACGATGGAGGAACATGATGAGCACTTGCGCTTGGTGCTACAGTGTTTGTGAGAGCACAAATTGTACGAGAAATTGTCCAAATGCTCTTTTTATCAATCGAAGATTCACTACTTAGGGCATGTCATATCCGGCGAAGGAATCGTCGTGGATCCAGCCAAGGTCAAGACTATTATGGAATGGCCTACACTGATGAATGTCACGGAAGTGCGTATCTTTATGGGTTTAGCAGGATACTATCGACGGTTTGTCGAGGGATTTTTGAAGATAGCAAATGCGATCATGGAATTGCAGAAGAAAAACAAGAAGTTTGTTTGGACCGAGAAATGTGCAGAAGCATTTCAGAGGCTTAAGGAGTTGTTGACGATAGCGCCGATAGTAAAGGTCCCTAACATAGACTCATACTTCTTGGTATGCACAGATGCATTCAAGGAAGGTTTAGGTAGAGTCTTGATGCAAGACAGACGAGTGATTGCTTACATTTCAAGGAAAATGAGAAGGCATGAGGAGAACTACACAACGCACGATTTGGAGTTATTAGCCATCATATATGCCTTGAAGGTTTGGAGACACTACCTGGTTGGATGAAAATTTGAACTAAAGTCTGATCATTGTGGACTACAACACTTTTTACGTAAAGTGACTTGAACGCACGACAACGACGTTGGTTGGAATTACTTAGCGAGTACAACTTTGAGATTACTTACATAAAGGGAACAATGAACCAAGTGGTGGATGCTTTGAGTCGGATACTGCACATCTTTTCAGTGTTGCCTCTTCAGACGAATCTACGTGAAAAGATTCTAACTTTGCAGTGTGACGACGACTGGTACCAAGAGGTCGAGGGTTTTATTGGACAAAACACAATGATGGTACCACGATATGAGGGATTTTCATTTGATAGCGATGGGTTATTGAGGTTTAAAAGTTGGATTTACGTACCGCCAAATGATGAGTTGAGGATGTTGATCCTGAGCGAGGCTCATAGAGTAGTTTACATGGCTCACCTGAGAGTCACAAAGATGAGGGCAGACCTGAAACCCTTATTCTTTTGGAAGGGAATGAAGGCCGACATAGTCAACTATGTGGCCAAATTTCTAGAATATCAGTAGGTAAAGGCTAAACATAGACACCCAGCAAGATTACTACAGCCACACGCCATTCCAGAATCGAAATGGGAAGTTATTTCAATGGATTTTATTGTTGGATCGCCACTGACGGCAAGGAGACATGACTCGATTTTTGTAGTAGTAGACACTCTGACAAAGAGTGCTCACTTTATTCCTGTGTGTACGATGTATCAGGCACTTGACATAGCTAGAGTTTTCATCAGTGAGATTGTGAGGCTGCATGGCATGCCTAAAAAGATTATATTCGTTCAAGGACCAGTGTTTACTAGACAATTTTGGATGCATTTCCAAGAGGCCTTGGGAACTCAAATTAACTTTAGTATTTCATAACACCCAGAGACCGATGGACAGATCGAATGAACAAACCAAAACTTGGAGGACATGTTGCGCATGTACATAATGGACCAACAAAAGCATTGGGAAGAATTCTTGCAACTAGTAGAGTTCGCTTACAACAACAGTTACCAGAGCACCATTAAGATGGTGCCCTTTGAGTTTCTTTACGGGTGACCATGTTGGATGCCCTTGAGCTGGGATCGGCTTGAGGATAGGGTCCTGGTGGGACCAGAAGCGATCCAAGAAATGGAAGAGAAAATGAAAACCATAAGACAAAGGATTAAAGAAGCGTACGATTGACAGAAGAGTTATGCCGATGCGCACCGAGTCGACCATAGTTACGAGGTCAATGATCAAGTCTTCTTGCAGGTTAAACCGCATAAGAGTTCGATCAAGTTTGGAAAGGGAGATAAACTCTCTCCTAGGTTCGTGGGACCTTTCGATATTGTGGAGAAAAAGGGGCCTGTGGCCTATCGACTAGCGTTGCCTGATTCCTTGAGGTGTATGCACGATGTTTTTCATGTATCTATTTTGAGACATTATATTAGTGATCCTACGCATGTTATTGACACGATTTCCTTGCAGGTATCATACGAGGGAGCACTCACGGCTGAGATGGTATGCATCTTAGATCATTGCGTTTGACAGTTACGACGTCGAATGGTAGATCAGGTCAAGGTCTAGTGGGACAATTATAGTCCACACTCAGAAACCTGGGAGGATGCATATGATATGCGCCAACAATTTCCATTTTTGTTTGATAGATAGGCATATGGACACTAGAACCACATATTTCGGCATTTATACTGAGAAACTTCAGGACGAAGTTTAGACCCAGAGGGGGTGTATATAACATCCCACTCTGGTGCACTGAGCGAACTTATTCTTTGAGGACACTTACTCGCAAGTGATCCATATTATTATGATATTAAAACATTTGACTCTAATTATGATGAGTTATGGTAGATAACATGATGTTTTACTGCATTGACATAGATAGGTTCTATTGACTCGGTTTTACTGAGTGTGCAGGGTTTTGGACCTTGAGGATGCATAGGAATCAATGGAACCCCTTGGACTCTGGATTGAGTCAGGGAGTGTGCTATTTGGGTTTGATTGATTTACTGTGATATTAGTACATTTGAGATGATGATATAATGTGGACATGTTCTGACATGATTTGTTGATGATGTAGGCTGATGATAGCTTGTCGACCAGACTCACATATGGAGTAAAGAGGCCACACACGACTACCAGAGAGGTTGAGGGAGAGGTTTGGACATCAGCCCTGCCATAGCCTACTAGCACTCCCACCATGGCTCAAACTATAGGTTAACGATTACCTAGTTCGAGGGGACCCACGATGCCGCAAGGCAGACTGTGAAAGTCACTTGCGATGATTCTAAGGGGCGCACAATAAGGTAGGGGCCTTATTCCTTAAAATCCCTTAGTCTCCCACAAGTTCACCTGGTGGAGTGTTGACTCCAGGGGTTATTGATGTCTACCAATCAGTCAAGAGGCGAGTGGCACCCTTGGAGCACGTGGTGCATCCTGAAGGGTACGTTGTGTGAAAGAAACAGATGAGGTGAGTGGCACCCTTGGAGCACGTGGTGCATCCTGAAGGGCACATCATGCAAAAGAAATAGAGGAGGCGAGTGGCACCCTTGAAGCATGCAGTGCGTCCTAAAGGGCACGTCGCATTGATGATGATAAAGAAACGAACCTAGATGGCCATAATACGGACAACACATTAAGAAATTTTAAAACAACTTCCCTAATTAAATGTCGTCCAGTTCAGAATCTAAGTTCTAAGTGTAAAAAATTCCCTAGGGGTAAGATTTTGTCTACCCTTGAGAAAATATCTATATAAAATTGTAATAATAAAATTTAAAATAAAAAAGAGAAAAAAAAAGAAAAAAACCCTTACGTAATAATTTGGTCTTCATAAATTTTGGGGTAAAATGAAAAGAGTAACAAATTTAAATAAAATCGGTGGATAATCTATCTAATTATTTAACTTGTGAAAGTGTAAAAAGATATTAAATTAATAATAAAAGGAAAAGAGAGTAATTTGGGCAACTGTTGTTTTGGCTCTAATAAAAAGGGGAAAGAAGGAAATATAAAATTTAGGAAACTAGGGAATGGAGGTAACATAATAAGGGAAAGAGGGGAACTTATGGTAAAAAGAGAGGTCAACTTAGTAAAGAATCGACATTTAAGAAACTTCTAATTTTGAACTGAATTAGCAACTTCATTTTAGGGAAATTATTTAAAACCTGTAAGGGAATCTAGGGACACGTAGGAGTAAATTTAGGAGTAACTCTAGGTGGGTGAGGGAAATGAGACAATTATTAATTTAAAGAAAATAATTATTGGAGGAAAGTGGGGGATGGATGACACTTGTACGAAAGAGAATTATTAGAATATTTTTATTAAAACTTAAATTAAATGAGATTTAGGGAATGTTTGGAAGTTCTAAAACTCTATAAAAGAGAGGAAGGAGGAGGAAGTAGGGGATAGGCTGTTAGCATAACGTTATGTTTCCGGATTAGTGACTTGACTGATTTACTTGTGGGGGGTTGGAATTTCCAGCTTGGATAGGAGTGGTAGCTCAGACTTGCGAGGTGAGCTGGGAGCTAGATGTACCATCTGGATAGTGTGTGGCCGCTTTGCGGCTCGGGGGGCTAAGGGGGAAGAAGATTACCCCTAGCGTTGGCTGGGAGGTATCAATGAGGTCTTGATGGTCAGCGAGCGGGAGTTGCACTGAGCGTGGGACACCATTAGAAGAGGGAGAATAGGCAACGATACGCTTCTTTCTTGAATGATAGAATGTTGTAGGATTTACGATTTAAATCTGCATGTGTATTGAGTAGAAAAAGATTTAGCTTTAATTTGTGTTTAGTTCTTGTTGGTTGACTTGTTTTAATACTTCAATGATTAAATTGTGTAACTGATGTAATATTTTAACTCGGCTAATGTAATCCGGTAATGGATGAAAAAGAAAACTGTGTATGACTTCGGCGATTTGCGTTATATGATCACTGTACAATGTTGTCCCTAAGTTTTCTTTTGATGAAGAATCCATCCTTGCATTTCCTCTTACTGTCACACCAAGTTGCACTTTGCTGCATTGAAGCTTGTTGAGTAAATCACCCAGGCGTTCTATGTTGATAATAACTACACCCCACCTTATAGTAGAAAATGTTTAGCCCTGCGCTCACATTCTTGTTGACTAGCGATTGCTTGTCCTATGTCAATTTTATGTTAATGGCATGATGCCCCGCGTTAATCACCGATTGTGCAAGGGCCTTTCGCAAGTTCTTCTATTGAACCCCCTTTGGCATGTCTTCTGCACTACCACACCAGTTCCTCTATAAAATCTCTGAGGTTGCGGTTAGTTTTCCTAGGCGTCTTCATTCACCAACTATCCATTAGGTGAAGTTGAGTATTATCTTGAGCAAATATTTTTTTTTTTTTGAGCGAACATCCGTGGGAAAATTCTACCTGAGCGCTTCACCTTTCAGCGAGAGTTTTTCACCTATGCGTCCCTTACACCATGGTTTGTTTAGGCTTGAGCTACCTGGGCATCCTTCACACCTCAACCTTCATGCACAGGCCTTTCAAACACATTTATATTTTACAGGATTCAACCATCTCATTACTTGCACCTTAGAGGATATGGTCTTTACAGACGATGAATCTTTAACTAGCTTTATCTATCATTGCCCACTTCTGCAAAAAAATTCCCTACACTACTGCAATGGGCTACAAAATCCTGTCATATGCGCTCCCAACCTTACACATTTACATATATATGATTATTTCATTCAAGTTTTAATTTTGAACTGCTCAAAACTTCAAACATTGAAAGAAGACATCATAGGACTAATGGATCTAAAAGTGAATGGCTTATTGTTTTATGAGCTTTCTAACCTGATTGATCAGCTAAATATGGATTTTGGAAGTAATTTGGTTGGACTCTCGCTTTATGAGAACGATGGGATAGTCCATCTGTCCACAGAGAGATTCATTGAGATAATGGGGAGTTTCAAATCATTGAAGGAGCTTGATATGTATGCTTGGATGCTTATGCTTAAAAGGGAAATATAGATGACTGATCCTCTTTCATTTTGTTTGAGAGGTTTCCTAATATTGAGCATCTACACATTCCAGGCACGTGTTGTTCTCACTTTTACGCTCAGGCGAAATCACCCTTCGTTGATTGGTTTTGTTTAATTCCACTAGACCTCTCTCTTCGTTTGAAGACTTTGATGTATTAGTTACTGCTTGAGTTAAAAAGTGTAAGTATAGTTTTTGTGGCAGTCTACAGACAGGTCCGTCGTTATTGACAACCCAGATACTTGGTACAGCTGGTAGATCCCACCCCTTCCTGGAATTCTTGCATATGGACTGCCTTACGCGTGGTGGTCTGGTGTTAGTTACGGTAATGGCTGGGTTGGAGAGAACCCCCTCCCTTGATTTGGTCAGTGCCTTAACCATACCCACCATAGAACTGGACAGTAGGTGGCACACCAGCTCAGACAAAACCACCGTTGTTGACAGTTGTTATGTATGTTTGCATTGCGAACTGATTTGTGAGTAGTTTATATGCACTGGGCTTTAATTTGTTATTGATTAATGCCGATAGGAAATGTTGAATGATATATTTCAGAGCGTATCATTGACCATTTTTAATTTGATTAGTTAGATATGAAAACGGTGTTGCTATTTTATTGGTTCTCATCTTATTTGATAAGTTTTAAAAAGGAATTTAATAACATAAATATTTCTATGTGAGTTCTGGAACAGTAAACAACTTCTCTACGCCACCACAGATCTCATTGAGAAATAATGGATTCAAGTGGTTCAAGGAATGTACTAAGACATAGTCATTGTGCCGGAGCATGATAATAAATATTTAACATTTATGGGTGTATTAGCAAGGAGATTAATGCTCACTATATGATTAAGGAGGCGCGACAGTGTTCAGTGAGATAATGGTTCATTTATTTGAATATTGACTAATTTGCAAGATTGACATGTCTGTTCTAATTTGTTGCATTTTCAACCAAGCTAATCTTGTAAAAAGTACTGAAAGAATTTTTAATATAAAGATAAGTGCCTTTGTTAATGATTTCATTATTAATAGAAGGATTTATTTTACTCTGGAAGTAAAGAAAAACCTCATGGACTGGATAATATGTGTTTGATTTATTCCTTCTAGATTGTGGAAGTGTATTGTAATCCTTGATGTGAAAAATACTCAATGTTCTTCGTATACTATTCACATAAATGAGTTGCAATATTGAGAACATGTCAACAAGATTGAACTAAACAAAAATGAACTTGTCAACAAGATTGAAATAAAGAAAAATGGGTTAGAAACCTTTTGCATGATATACAACTCATATAACTTAACTAAAACAAAACTCCAAGATGATAAATTACCCAACACATGTTAATTGAGGTATTGAAGGTTGGGTTAAAGTCTTGACTATTGTCGTACCTGCTGTATTAATTATCTTGTCTTGTAGTTTGATTAAAAGTACACTTCCAAAGCTACGGTACTAATATAGCAAGAAATTTTAATGAGATATTATGGTTCACTAAGGCGCTTTCCTTTAATGTAGATAACCTGGTTACTGGTTATATCAATGGTTATATTATTGTCTTGTTAATTTCTTTATTTGCTATATTAGTTTCCAATGTCTTATATTTTGATTAAGTGTATTACCTTCAATGCAATACGTTAATAGTAGTAACAAGTTAGTAATGACGCACTATCGTAAAATGCTTTAATGTAGATAATCATGTTGTTACAAATCTCATTGGCTACATTTTTGTCTTTATCTTAGAAGGCTTGGTCTGCTTGTGTCGGGCGGGTTGTAGAAACCTCCATGTTCCTCAGAACAGTCGCCATCCTTGAGACCTTAAATGGTTAAAATCGATGGGAACCTGGGCTTGAGCGTTGCTTATGTGTCTTGGAGGTCCTAACCATTGCAGGGTAGGATGGGCGGGTAGTCAGTCTTATTATTTTGTCGGTTGATTGTTGTTCATTGTTGGCAGATGTTAATATGTGTCTTATATCTTTATGTTGATATCACAGTTGTATGCATCATGATTCATCATCATGTGGTGGCGCAAAGTATAATGTCTTGTTACCCTTGTACACACACACACACAATTTTATTTTGGTGCACTTGTTATAAGAGGTTTGTTGTCGTGACGAGTAGGATCGCTACAGTTTTATTTGAGGGTATTATGGAGCCATTTTGTGGACCCAAATAGTGCCCCACTATGATGTTTCTCATGGATTTATAGGTTGTGAGCGTAAAGGAAAAGGAAACAAAGTGAGATATTTGTATGATATTGTAATCAACTAGAATATTATAAGATATTGATTGCATTTTATATAGTCAACAATATATGTGTCTTGTGTATTTAATTGGGTTTCATGTGTTCTTCAATTAGTGTACTTATTGAAGATTAATTATTATCACATAGTGAAAATATCAATGAAAATATTTTCTATGTTTTATGCTTTATTTATTTTATGAACATTAATATAGTTTATCGATCCTAGTATACTTAGTGAGATTGTACCAAATTAACAACACTAGTTTTGTTTCTTAAATCATGATGTATACTAAACATCAAGTTAGTATGGTAAATCACCATGGCCTCTACCATCATAGGTTTTCACTAGAATCTTGGGTTGAATGCCATCAACAATAAAAGGACACTAGTCCATACATCCTCCACCCTTGATTCCTAATTTAGAGCCTGCGTTTTCTCTACATGAACATTTCTATGATTTCTTGTCTACTCACAAATATGACTCTATTCACTTGAGTCAAACTATGATAACACTAAGAGATAAGTTCTAGGTAACTCTAGAAGAGTAATTTGATGAGTTGTCTAATCATTGTTTCGAAAACAATGTTATATTGGGGTTGAAGACTTTGTTTCTACATGCCTACACATGCCTTCATGATCATTGTTGAAAAATTCCAAAATATTAGTTTGATATCCTCACATTCCCTTACACCAAGTTTGGGTTCCAAATACCAAGTGATGCCCACCCTAACATTTGTCATTGTCAATATTATTGATGTCAATATTATTGAGAGCACATGATAATGATGAAAAATTATTTAAACCTCTTTTCACAATGTCTTAATTCAAATACACTCTTAAAAACCTTACTCTTCATAGATGAAAACACTTGCAAACTACACCAACAACTTTCAAAACATTAAGGAAAATCTCTTGCAAGATGATGTACTTGTTGAGTTTTCATCTTAAGCCATTAATTTGACTATTATTCTTTTACTTTTAACAATGTGAACAATAACTATATATAAACAATCATTGAAAGAATAACATCCACAACATACACAACATTTACCCTGGGAAAACCATCTAAGGGAAAAACACAACAAACTTCCTCAATATATATTCAACAACTAAGAACAGTGCCTCTCTCCAAGAGAAAACTAACAAAGTAGAAGGACCTTCTCAACAAACTTGACTAGGGAATATTAGCGCACCACATAACCAATATATACCCGAGAAGTAGACCAAGAACCTCCACAACGTCATCTCCTAGCTGCATTAGCTACTCCCTCTAAGAGTTGCGCACTTTCTCTTCTTAGTACAGAGCTTGTATGTTGTGTGCTCAAATGAGGCACTAGCCTCCCTTATAAATAGTAGTTTGTCCAGCCTAAACTTAGGTCTGGGATGACCTGCCACTTTATCCTTTTATTTTACATTTTACTTGTCACAGAGCAATAGGGACGACTTACAATAGGACCGTCTTAAAAAATATAATACAATAATATTATTTATGATTTTTCTTGGTCAAATACAATAAGAATATATTTCGAAGCTACTCAAACTTCAACACTCCCTCTTAGCAAGTAAGGTATTCTTCTCGTCACAATCAACATCACTTCTTCTAAGATTCTATACACTTGGTCATTTTCTTGTTGTCAATCACGGATCTATATATCATAGGAAGTTATGCACTTTTACTAGAGTAGTGTACCATCCTACGTTGGAGTAGCATACCACCCTTCAATGGGGTTAACATATAAGCCTGCATTGGAGTACCAACTTGTGCTGGGGTAGCATACCAACCTGTGTTGGAGTACCAACTTGCGTTGGGGTAGCATACCAACCTACGTTGGAGTACCAACCTATGTTGGGGTAGAATACCAACCTGCGTTGGAGTACTAGCCTGCGTTTGGATAACATACTAGCCTGTGTTGGAGTACCAACCTGTGTTGGGGCAGCATACTAGCCTACGTTGGAGTACCAAGCTGCACTGGGGTAGCATACCAACCTTCCTTGGAGTACCAACCTGCTTTGGGGTAGCTCCCATTACTAGGGATCTCATAACTTCCCACTACTGGGGAACACATCACTTCCCTCTAATGGTGAACAAATCAGTCCCTCTCACAAGGGAAAATCCTTCTGGAACACACCAAGCTTGTCTCTGAAGTACTTGAACTTCACTCTTGATAGAGGCTTAGTCAACACATATTCTACCTTCTCATCGGTAGGAACATACTAGATCTTCACTTATCCATTTTGTACCATCTCTCGAACATAGTGGTACTTGATATCGATATGATTGGACCTATCATGATACATTAGGTTCTCTAACAACTTTATGCAACTCTGATTGTCACACAAGATACATGTCTCCTCCAACTCAAGATCAAATAATCTTGCAATCAATTTCTTAAGCCACATTGCTTCACCATAAGCTGACCATGTTGCCACATACTCTACCTCTATGGAACTAAGTGCCATACACGTCTTCTTCCTACTGAGCCAAAAGATCACAGCTTATCCCAAACTAAAGCAACATCCATATGTACTTTTATGGTCCGTGACACTACTTTCCCAATATGAATCTGTGTATCCTTTATCTCGTGATCAAGATATATCTAATTCCATAATCAATTGTACCCTTCAGGTACCTAATAACATGTCTTTCCACAATCAGGTGAACATGTCTAGGCTCAATCAAGTACCGTCTCGATGTTTTTACCACAAAACATATATCTATCCTCGTGTTTGTCAAATATATCAATGAATCAAATTGTATCAAACTTGTACACTTGATTAGATGCAACTCAATATGTTCAATCATGTGTTGGCTCTATGTTCTTTTCTCAAAGCACTATCTGTGTCACTACCTCATAGTATGTCATATACTCTCTCTGCAACTGTTCCTTCTGGAACTAGGACTCATCACCTGCAACTACTCTCTCTGAAACTGAGACTGACTTCTCCATTCTCATTGTAGCTGCTGAAATATGAGAGTAGCTCCTCTAATCTATCACGAAAATAGATTCATTTTCTCCCTCTGAATATCATACAACATTGTCCTCTTTTAATGGATCATGGTTGTTCTATAGTTTATCTAACTGGCTATATTCACAAGCAATAGAACTATTTCTTTCATTTTGGTATTTTCTGTCCTTGAGGTGTACTGCTTCCTGCATGAGAAAATTGGCTCCCTTTGAGCCTTGAATTCCTTTGAGTCTACAATATCCTTAAAGTCTCTGCAAGATATACTTGGTGTTTTTTACCAAGTCTAATATGAAAAACTAAGTCATACTTCAAACCAATTATGATTCCTATCAAGGTGGCCTCACGA
This sequence comes from Picea engelmannii, assembly GCA_009831015.1. Taxonomy (NCBI): domain Eukaryota; kingdom Viridiplantae; phylum Streptophyta; class Pinopsida; order Pinales; family Pinaceae; genus Picea; species Picea engelmannii. The sequence continues at coordinate 59,608 of ML814559.1, read as the reverse complement.
TCCATTCACTAGGTCTTCTCATCAGGAAACTGTAGGACATTGTGAGACATAAATGATGTTTATGCTTGACACTGATCAGATCCTACACTAGGGACATTATCTTTTAGAATTTTAATGTCCTTATTTCACCATAGACAATATTACGTTATTTTAACCCAACCATAGGCACACATGCCAACCCCGATCACATAAACTATCTATTGAATTTAAATGAGATCTTGTTGGATTCCCATACCAGAGCTAATGATCCAACAAGATAAGATAAAATGCATAAATCCTAATGTTATTAAACTTAAAACTGAAATCAATTATGAAGGGTGCATACATGGAGAATTCATTGTCAGACTGCTTGGTTGATCTGTACGATGTCTGGATGAATAATGATACTTCTTCACAATTTTCACTTGACCCTCATGATATAGTAATTTACAAAATTATCCATCTCTTTTACTAATTGAAGTCTAATGAGTGAAGAAAAGAAATATTGCTTTTAACATCACTTTCTATAGATCAAGTGCTTTAGCAGCACTAAATTCTATATTACATAAGATATAGTTCATCATCTTCTTTTGTTCTTTTCCAATCAGGTTCATCTTCTTCTACGATATGAGCATGATGTCTTTAAATCTTCTTGGTTTTTTTTTCGGTCTTTTTCTTGGGGATAATTTCTTGCAAGATGTCCCATCTTCTGGAAAATGAAGCATTTGAATCTTGAGAGATATTTATGAGAATCTTGTCCTTTATGAGGCTTCTAAAACTTCTTGTGAGAGTGAACTTCTTTCTTTTTCTTTCCTTTTCTTGTGTGAGTTCTTAGCACTTGATCTTCATTACTTTCTATCTTTTATTTTCTTACCTCTAATCTGGATTCTTCTTGAGTATGGTCTTCCCACAATCTGCTAAACTTAGTTAACTTCCTTCTAGAGAAGATTCCTTGGATGAAGTATTCCCAAGAATTTGGAAGACCATTCAGTGTGGTCATCGTCAACTCAACTTCTTCAGCTGAGTCACCAATAGCTTCAAGTTTTTATTTAATCTGGGACACCTTTGTGAAGTAATATTGTATGGTTTCTGAATTTTTCATCTTCACATTCTTGAGTTGTGTGCTCAAGGTCATTTTTTGATTGATGCTCTTTCCTTCAAATGGAGGGGATAATGAATCCATCATTTTCTTCAGGGTTTTTAAAGATGAAACATGAGGAATCAAGTGGTTCTTGATGGAGTCGACAATGATCCTCTTTTCTTTGATTAGATCCTTCTTATATTTGGCTTTGGCCTCATCTCCCTCTGGCTCTTCAATATCTTTTTCAACAAAATTTATAAGGTCATTCTCTTCTAGAATGAGCATTACTCTATACTTCCATGTTTGGAAGTCATCGACTCCTTCAATATTTTTGTCAAGATTGGTACTGGTAGTCATCCTTCTTGGACCAAGTAAAATAACAGATAAATTTTCAAGATATGGATCTTACACCTTACCAGAGAGAGTTTTGAGCCAAGGATGAGTTATGTCACAAAAATATGTAGCAATTGCAACCACACCTAGGGTTTATGAGGAAACCCTAATTTTTCAAGTTCTAAACTTTGAATTTTGGTTTAGGGAATAGATTATCCCTCCCTAGGAGAGTTCCTAGGTGTTATTACTTTCTCCAACAACCTTCTTAGGAAGGGATAATGTCACACCTAGGGCTTATGCAGTTGGAGGAAGTTGCAAAATCTACAACAATAGTTGTAGTTTACAAAATTTTCGTCAAACTGAGAATTTATACACACGAAGAGGTGCACTAGGGTTAGGAGAGGTGTGATAGGTTTAGCAGAGTCTTCCTATTTTCTTATATTCTTTAGCGAGTTCTTATGTGCTGTGAAAATTACTTATTTAGAGCCTACTTTGATACCATGTTAAGTTTTCGTCTTAAGCAATTAATTTGATTAGTGTTCTTTTACTTTTAACAATGTGTACAATAACTGCATATAAAGAATCATTGAATGAATAACATACACAACATACATAAGATTTACCCTGGGAAAATTGTCTAAGGGAAAAAGCCAACAAACTTCCTCAATATAGATTCAACAACCAATAACAATGCCTCTCTCCAAGAGAGAAGTAACAAAGCATAAGGTCCTTCTCAAAACCCTTGACTAGGGAAGAGTAGCACACCACATAACCAAGATATACCTGAGAGGTAGACTAAGAAGCTCCACAAAGTCACCTCCTAAATGAAGTATCTTCTCCTTGTGTGCTCAAATGAGGAGCTATCCTCCCTTATAAATAGTAGTTTGGACATCCTAAAATTAGGTCTGGGCCGACCTGTCACTTTATCCTTTTATTTTACATTTTACTTGTCAAGGCACAATAGGGCCAAATTTTACAAAGGCACAATAGGATCATCTTAACAAATATAATATAATAATATTCTTTAGGTTTTGTCTAGATGAAATACAATAAGAATATCTTCTCAAACTACTCAAACTTTAAGAGTACTAACGATCCACAATATACATAAACTCACAACATGTATTAAAACAAGAAAAGTCTCTTACCAATTTTGAAACTCACAACTTCTATTGGAAACAAGCAAAGCCTCTTACCCATTTTTCTATAATCTTAGAGAAATAATTGAAACCAATTATACAATTATTCCATAGGTTTAATGGATACAATGATTTCTCTATTCTTTTCCACTTATACTTTCATTAATGGTGAAAAGTTTGAAGCTCAACACTTATGTGGAAGCAATAATATTATTCATATGTTTTTAATTAAAAACTTATATGTACATATGACTAGTACATATCCCAAAAGATAATATACTTCTTTTAAAATTATATATTATGATACAAATCACTATTTACATAAATTTTATAATAAAATATAATGATTTATTCTACATATAAAGTGGTTACATATAAATTTAAATATAATGCTTTATTCTACATATAAAGTGGTTACATATGAATGACCTTGTCTAACTGTTCTACGTCTTTCCTCTTTTCGTTGGAAATAAATCTGTACAAAATCACAATTTTCTATTGTTTAAATTGTATTTCTGAATCCAGAAATAGATTTAGCGTGTTGAAAAAACCCATGTGGTACTTGGATTACACATAATTAACCCCTCAAATATGGAGACACACAAATTTTTGGTCGGATTTAAAACAAATATTCGTGAAAAAAGACAGAAACGTAGAACATTTGGACTACAAACATATAAATTAGTTTGTTATCTAAACCTAATAAAGAAAATAACAACATAAAAACAATAAAATAAGTGAATGTTTTTCCTTAAACAATTGAACGTAGGATAGGATTTAAAAACACCATATTGTTGACAAACCAACTAAATGTATTTTAAATGCAAATCCAATTATTGCAAGCAAATTTACTATAATTTTTAGAAAACTAAAAAAAACTTTGGATGTGCCATGAGATTTAAAAAAATAAAAACAGTTCACAATGTTATAAACTAGCAACAACCACTTTATAAAAGTGGTTGATATACGTCGATCGATGTCATTTTTCACCTTTCCAAATTAATGACATCGATCGACGTATATCAACCACTTTTATAAAGTGGTTGTTTCTAGTTGACGACTAACATGCCTTGGGAACGACCATTAATATATTAATACATTTAATTAATATAATAATATAATATATAAATATCAATTTAATATATAATAAAAAATGTATAAATTAAAATATTAATTGATTGATAAATGTATTAAAGTATTAATGTACAAATGTAACATATTAATTGATTGATACATTTTTTTTTTGTTTGTTAATTTGTGCGGAACTTGTTGGGTACGCGATTAACCTGTGGCTTGAGAAACCGCGACTCAGGGGCATCTAAGCCGTCAAAATCACCCGGGGATCACACCTGACCTGAGCCACACCAACCCTTAACATGGTTGGATTTTTTTGTCCCCGTAGGTTTCGAACCGGTGACTTTAACATCACGGAGTGGCTTAACAACACACTCCATCACCGACTGTCCTACACCTCGGGGACATTGATTGATACATTGATAATGTAATGTATTAATGTATTTAATAATACATTACATTAATGTATAATGTATCAATTATTACATTAATGTAAATATTATACATTAAAGTATTAATGTATAATACATTAATATATTAAAGTATAATACGTTACATTAATGTATTTCAAATTAAGGGATTTCCTTTAAAAATTGAGGGGTTGGCATACCAAATAACCCATTTTTTTGTTGTTTTCCTTCTAACTTGCTTGGTTGTATTTTTGTTTTTTTCCTTCCGGATTGCTTGACTTTTTTATCGTCTTTAACAATCAAAATGTGCATTTGAGGGATTTGGACCATCAAAATCTATCACTGAGAGTGAAATTTGAAATTTGCAAGTAGATTCACCTGAAACAAAGATCCTTGGAAAACAAAAGGAAGCATCTTTGAGAAATAAAATAGTAATTCACAATTGTTAAATGGATTAATTTCTCCCTTTCTTGATCAACATCATAGTGGATAGGAATCTTAGATGCACTAGATAAGATTATTGGATATGCATTTACTAGGTAGGTGAGAGGTTGAAGTGTTCTAGAGAAATATCTAATTCTATGTATTTCCATTTTAGTTTTTATGAATACGGAGAAGAGTTGAACAACTCCATTGTGGGTGCATGCTTTGTTCTATGATTTCTTTCCTCTTATTGAACCTGAACATGGTATCATCTCAGGACTAAGACTCTTTGAATATAGGATAGCAATTTTTAGGTTGTTGGAGAATATTTTCAAGCTTGGTTAATCCGCAATAGGAAGAGGAGATTTTTAAAGGCCCTTCTGGTGCAAAAATATGAGGAAAAACCTTCAAATAAATTGGGTTTTTAAAGAATGTATCCCCCTGCTTATGTACATAGAGAGACCAGGCCTTGAGGTCACCCCTAGAGAGTGTAGAAGGGCGTGACCAGAAGAAGACTTACATAAATTTTTTTATGGGTTTTGGTCTCCTTCGCGGTTGAGGTAAGGTGTGACCCTGGGAACGTTTCTTGGTTATTTTTTGAGCAAGATAAAGTTCAGATTTGGATTGGAAAGGGGGACCCAACTATTAATAGAATATCCATGGAGTCTAGTAGAAATCTGACACTATCATGAGGACTGATTTTAACAGGTAATAATTACAATATATGGTCTATTAAAATGAACAACTTTCTCTGGTCTAAAGATTCTTGGGAAGCACTAGTTAATGGGTTCATAGAACCAAATCTGATTGATCTACAAGAAATGAAAAACGCATAGAGAAATGCTCTCGGAGGACTCAGGAAAAGGGACAATGAGTCCCTATGGATCATCCAACAAGGGTTAGAGGAACATATTTTCCCCAAAGTCACAACATCGGATCACTCCAAACAGGCATGGGAGACTCCCAAAATCTTCTATCAAGGAATAATTAAAGTCAAGAATGAAAAGTTGCAGATACTCAGGAAGAGTTTTGAGACTCTTCAGATGAAGGATTCAGATTCTATGGATCATTTCATGACCCATGTCATGAGCATCATCAATCATCTATGCACACATGGAGAAGAAATTCGAGATCAAAAGGTTTTTGAGAAGGTACTTAGAAGCCTTTCTAATAAGTTTAATATGGTCATGGTCTTCACAAAAGAGTCGAAATACCAGTCAAGAGTAACAATTGAAGAACTCATGGGATTTTTTTTAACTCATGAGAATAAGTTCAGTAAAAATATTGAATCTTTGGCGAACAAATTTCAGTCTCAGGCCTACATAAGCAAAGGTAGAGGTCTATTGAATAGAAGTAGAGTAAAACGAGGAAGAGAATGATCTCAAATAAGAGATAAGGTCAAATTCAGATTACTTAGAACAGAGGGAACAATATGAACAACCATAGAGAAACTCTCATAACCAAAGGGGGAGAGGCAAAAATTTCAATCATTCAAGGTGGACTGACAAATAAAGGATCCAATGCCATTATCGCAAGAAATTTGGTCACTATGAAAGTGAATGCATAAAGAAGCAATACGATCTAAACAAGGGTAGAGCAAATGTTACCAACAATGAAGAACAAACATCTCAATCAATGTTCTTCTCATCTCAAGTCACATAAGAAGAAAGCAATAGCCATGATCTCTGGTTGTTGGATAGTGGCTGCAACAATCATATGACATGTAACAAATGTTTTTTTTCTTGTTTAGATAGCTCTATCACATCTAAAATTAAATTGGGAGATGATTATCGAAAGAAAGTTTTAGGAAAGGGCGTAGTTTCAGTATTGACCAAGCAAGATGAAAATAAGGATATTCATGATGTTTATTATGTACCTAGTCTTAGAAATACTCTAATGAGTGTAGGCCAGATGAACGGACATGGTTATAAGGTCACGTTTGAAGGTTCCAAGTGTACAATATTGGACAAACCACCCAGTAAGAAAATCATAGCTATAGTACAAATGACCAAAAATAGAATGTTCCCTTTGATATTAAGAAATGTAAATTTGTCACAGTCATATGCCCAAAATGTATCAATCTCAGATGAGACTTGGTTGTGGCATATTAGATATGGTCACTTACCATTTAGTAGTCTCATTAATTTACAGAAGAAGTCTATGGTCAAAGTTTTTCCGATTAAAATGAGCAGAAAAGTCTTGTGAGAGTTGTATTTTGGCCTTACACCAAAGGGATAGTTTTCTCGATTCTCCCTACAGAGAAAATAAATACCTTGAGCTGGTGCATATAGACCTTTGTGGTCCAATTAAAACTTAGTTAATGGGACGAATATTTTATTTTCTAACATTCATTCATGATTTTTGTAGGAAAGCTTGGGTGTATTTTCTCAAGAACAAATCAAAGAGATCTCGAAAATTCATAGAATTTAAATCTAGATACCAGAGAAAAAAAGTGGAAAGTAAATTAAAGACTAAAGCACTTAGATAAGATCAAGGAGGTGAGTATGACTCCAAATAATTTGCAACATATTGTAGGAAGCATGGGATCAAGAGACAACTTACAACAATATACACTCCACAACATAATGGAGTAGTTGAAAGGAAGAATCAAACAATAATGAATATGACCAGAAGTATGTTGAAGGCCAAAATTTTGTCAAATGAATACTAGGGTGAAGCAGTGGCATGCTCAATTTATATTTTAAATTTGTCACCAACCAAAAATCTGAAAAATCAAGTGCCTCAAGAAGCTTGGAGTGGTATGAAATCTAATGTTTCTCATTTTAAAGTTTTTGGTTGTGTGGCTTATCCTCATGTTTATGAAGAGATGAGGAGAAAGCTTGATGATAGAAGTGAAACATGTATATTTGTTGGATATAATGAGGAGTATAAATCATATAGGTTGTACAATATTGTTACTAAGAAGTTGATAGTAAGTAAAGACGTCAAATTCCAAGAAGATAAATCTCGGGATAACTAAATAAATGAAATAATTGTAGATCAAATTCATTCTATATAGAAAGACAAATAGGTGGAAGCTACAATACAATAATATTCTCCACCAAGACTTCCAATATTTCAAGTACAAGGCCAAGGATAACAAACATATCAAAGCTCTTATTCTTCTTCTACAAATGATTCATATCCCACTATAAAAAAAATTAAGGAACTAGAAAACAAGAAGCTTGAGAGAAATGTATGAGTAGAATGATGACATGGATCAAAAAGAACATTTTTCCTTGTTAAGTTGTCAACTAGTATATTTCAAAGAAGTAGTTAAGGAAGAAAAATGGGTTCATGCAATGAACGAAGAAATTGAAAGAAAAAACACATGGGATCTTATAGATCTCCTTACAGGTAAAACCAATATTGGAGTTAAATGGGTTTATAAGACAAAATTCAATAATAAAGGAAAACTAGAGAAGCAGAATGCAAGACTTGTAGAAAAAGGGTTTGCTCAACAAAATGGTATTGACTATGGAAAAACATTTTCTACAGTAGCACATTTGGATACTGTCAGATCAGTTTTGGTAGTTGAAACCCAAAATGAATGGCCACTCTATCAAATGGATGTTATATTAGCCCTTCTAAATGGAATTTTAGAGGAAGAAGTTTATGTGGATCAACCACCACGATTCCAGATCAGAGGTAAAGAGTACAAAGTGTACATATTGAATAAATAAATGTATGGATTGAAGAAAACTCCAAGATATTGATACAATCAAAATTATTCCTATTTGCTCAACAATGGGTTCAACATGAGAAGCAATGAGCCCACACTTTACACTAAAAGAGACTAGAAGGGTAATATTTTGATAGTTTGTCTCTATGTTGATGACATGATTTATACAGGAAATTTGTTGTTGAATGACTTCAAAGAAACCATGCAAAGTGAATTTGAAATGACAGATCTTGGTCTTATGAAATATTTTATGGGAATTGAAGTTGAGAAACTTGAAAAATGAATTTTTATTTCTCAGCAAAAATATGCCACAGATATTTTGAAAAGGGTAAAATGAACAAATGCAATCCAACAAATACACTAATTGCAATGTATTATCCCCAAAAATATTAGAATATTAAATTCTAAGTGTACTTGGGAATAAGTTTCCGTTTTTGAAAAATTCGGATTTGAAAATTATTTTCCATTTATGGAAAATCTGAATTTGGAATTTGATTATTGTAATTAATTATTTATGACTGTTGGGCAAAGATTTGACTTGACCAAGTAACTTATTTGATTGTGATACATGTGAAAGACAAACGTTTTTATAAATTAAATGAAGGAAGCCAAATGGAACAACAGGTTAAAAATAGTTGACCATGACTCCATGAGTGGGGAACAGATTTGAGTTGCCTCAAGGTTGATTTTTACAAGTGGAAAATGTGGGATTTGACCACTAGAAGCCCCTAAAAATTAGGTATTTGTAAAGCTGTGAATTTCTCAAGGAGGGAAGGAAAGATTTAGGCACAATATGCAAATAAATACAACATATGGAGGAGCCAGGACGCTGCTTAGTATGCTGGAGAAAGGAATCTACTTGTTGTTCTGAACATTGTAGTGTGAGGCTAGAGAATTTTCTGATATGTGGAAGATGACTATAGCTAAGGAGGATCATTTCAATTTTCCCTTATGGAATCATGGTCAGACTAGGGGGTGGATAGAGAAAGTAAACTTGGTTGTTCTGTTCTATGGTTGGCTGGAACATGGTTGTTCCATTTGTGTCCCATGATCAGATTTTTCAGACATGTACCTTTACTTGCATTCCTTATCAATATTTTGTTTGATTATTAATTGTTAGGAATGTGATGGTTTATCTGATGTTAGTATATACATATATATGTGTGTGTGTGTGTGCTCGCTTGGAAGAAATAATATAACTATTGTGTGTTCTATAAAGAATGAAATAGGGTTACACACACACACACACACACATATATATATATATATGACTGTATGTACACATACATGTATTCATGCGAAAGAAAATGATATAACTGTTGTATGCTCCTGTTATCATTAAATATGGTTATATGTATCTATGAACAACTTTGTATATTTATCTATGTGTTCATGCATAAAGGAATTGGTTATATTCCTATTGTCCATATATATATATATATATATTGAATTGCTATTTCAAATCTGTTCAAGTGCCATAAAGAATAGATAGAACGATTTAACAATCCACATATATATTTACATATTCTTTATGTTTATAACCAAAAAAAAAAATGATTCAATAGTCTATAAATGTATGGCAAAGTAGTTGTTACATTTATTGAACCTTGTCCAAAATGGTTTCAAAACAACCTGTGTATTCAATTGAAATTAAATTACAAAAAAACTTGTGCGTCCAATTGATCATGATTCAAATATTACAGTGGAGTATCATAGACCAAAGACACAATCACCACTTGTAGACAGAATCTAAGAAGAATTGCTTAAGTTTGTATGCTTAGTTCGGAACTCGAATACCTTTTTGTGCGAGAGGAATTTCCTTGATTTGCTCCCCTCGATTTGTATAAACTTGCAAAAGGAGAAAGATGATAGATTTAGTAAACTATGCTAAGTATTTAATGGAAATCAAATAATAAAAAAACCATATGAGACAATACTTAGCTTGAGTTTGACATAAAATCAATTCACCATTGGTGCTTGTGCGATGATCTGTCCAAGACCTAAAGGGGGAGGAGTGGACCCAAAATCAGTTGATTGGTACCCTCGCAAAAATGAAACAGGGCCCCATCATTGATTAATGTAACTGAGAATAATGCTTTTGTATACACATAGAATAAGTTATGATTTATACAGTGATAAAATAAATACACAAGCTATGAATCATACAATGATAAAATAAATACACAAGTTATGAATTATACAGTGATAAAGTAAATACACAGAGAAAAATTACAAATCCCCATAGAGAGTAAAACAATGATTTTGTATACACTAAGCATAAGTTATGATTTACAAAGTGAGTATAAATTCCATGGAGCATAAATCTGCAATTCCTACAAAGGATTGAAGACTAATTTCTATAATAAAACAAGGTGCATTTACTAATCCCTGTAGGGGTCAGTAACACATTTTTTTATATACACAGAGAATTGAATTACGAGTTACATATTACACAACAAAGGATTTACATAGAGTACGAATAATGTTCTACCATACTGCTAGGTATAACCAGAGGTAATTTACAAATTGCTATATAAAACAAAGAGGGAAAAATTACGAACAAAGATTCGGGGTTGATATATATATATATATATATATATATATATACACACATATAATCATGCTATATAAAATACATAGTGAAATTTATAAAATAGATGGTTAAAAGTTGCCCAAGGCATATTCACTGTACAAACACCGAATGTAAACTATAAATAGAGAGTTAATTGTTTCCCCATAGATATTGTTGTATGGAGCCTAGAAGGTAACTCACGAATATAAGATTCGATGTTTCCTTGCATACAGAGTGCAGGTTATGAAATTCCCACAGAAGAGTTAATTGCCACACTTTTATGCAAAAATGAATTTATGAATTTACACATAATGGTAATGAAAATACACAGACTGCATCTACGAACCCTATAGAGGATTTATCCTATATATATATATTCACACAGAGATAAAATATGAATTCCACATTGTGGTAACATAAACACACATAGCATATAAGAATTCAAAACTATACATATATTCTTACGCGGAGTATCCATATAACTACCCAGAACATATTACAAATTACAGAGGGTTAACATCTTAAACGGTGTATAAATTACGGGATTTTCCCACAGAGATTAAACAAACAAATATGGGTAAATGGTAGGATTAAAAATTCTGTAATGGTGGATATAGGAATATGTGAAAGGAATACCGATAGATACCTGTCAAAATGACTTTGACCACAAGAGAATCGTAAGAACTGATAGAGTAGAAGAGAATCTGTCAACCCGGGAAATACTACAACTCCAGTCCCGAGAACTTTAAACCCAGAGGAGCCTTGGGAGGAAAACATTTACAGTGGCAAGATACCAATACATTGCTAACCCTCAATAGTTCCCAACATGTTTTTATCCACAAGTTACATATGTAACGACCCTAATTAAACAAATGCTTAAAGATTATAAATCAAAATTAATTAAAAGAAAATGATTGTGATTAACTAAGTAATACTCTAACTACAGACCACATTTAATGACCTGAGAAATAAAATTTAAAAGATCAATGA